>LYNE01000911.1:4680-24233 GCA_001662545.1 Rosa x damascena
ATCACATACAACAATCACTAAGAATAAAAGACTTGTAATATAGTTAGAGGGAAATGAGGATTACTTTGAAAGAGTCATGGTTTTTTCACGCATTCTTTGGATGAAACACCCATTCTGGAAACTTCTCCCAGCCACATCTGAACTGTATTTCTCTAAGGGATAAGTCAGTTTTGTATCCTCGCCTTCTTTGTAAAGAGCATAACCAAACACATTCTGAGCATCAATTGACTCATTTGCACAGTCTGCAGCCACAAATATGTTCAGTGACTTAGTACTATCCTCTGCACCCTGCTTGACGCTGAACAACTGGCTTGTGTTGTGATGTCCAGCGGCCAACAGGATGAACCGTGACATGAAAGCGTTCGATAGTGCATGGAATGAGTCTATGGATCCCGGCAGGCATTCGAAGAACCAGCTCATCGCCTCACTATTTGTTAATGTCTAAGATTTGGGCGGTAGCCCGAACCTTGGTTAACACTGATCTGGTAGGCAGATCGCTACTTGTGATAGTTCTCCAAGCTTCCGCTACCTGTCAAGTGAAATATAAAGGGCGTCAGAGGGAGACCGCGTTGGGCAGTCTTCTCTTCTCCGATGCCTAAGTTAGTCAATGTATTTATTTTGACAAAGTAACAGTAGGTAAGTAGTAGATGCTTAATTAATGAGGAGAGAGGAGAGAACCTTTTATAGGTGAGGAGGGAGCTGATCTTCTTCATGTTTTCGATGTGGGACTGATGTGCTTCAGTTCCCAGCTTCTGGAGCTTTTGATACTATCTTGGCGCAGCGCGTGGTGGCCCGTTAGCGGTGATCTGGGGGTAAGCCGGGGCTCAGGCGGGAGCCTGCTTGGCTGTGTTCCCGTAGATCACTCGTTTGGCGGGAGTTGGTACCGCTGGGGGTAATATGAGCGTGGCTCATTATAGCTAATTATGCTTGCAAATGCTCATGTAAGTACAAGTCCCCCAAGTCCCCAGTCAAGGAGGGCAATCTTGGTTGGGGGGTTGCCTAGCGGTTCGAAGCGTTACTTTCGCTAGACTTGCAAGAGCATAATTAGCGTCAGTGCGTTGTCAACCGTGGACTTACTGAGCAAACGCTTTATACCCTTTCGGGTGGGCCCCTGCTAGGCCCCCCAGGGAGTCCCCCACTCCCCGGCTAAGATAGACCTCTGTTTGGTCGGTGTATTGTGTTGAGGGGAGCTGCGCTGAGCAGAGGGTGTTGGGTTGCGAGCCCAATCTTTGATACCCAAGTGGCGGGGGTCAACATGTCTAATCAGGGAAATCGAAGACTGTTGACGTGTCCCCTTACTTGTCCTGGAGGACCATGTTTTGACTGCAACGCTGCGTGGCGGTCGTTGTCAAAGTGAGACGTTGCCTCGGGAATCGCCGTTGGAGGAAGTCCCTCCGCTGATAGTAAGTGGCCAGCAGTGTCGCGGGGACTGGCTTGGCGGTAGCCCAGTGAATGGTGTTGCGTTCAACGGTGACGGCCTCACTTGCAAGGTGAAAAGGGAGAAGTTCCGCTAGCGGTGTTGCACTGAGCGGAGATTATCTTGCTTGCAAGATGAAAAAGGAGAAGTTCCGTTAGCGGTGTTGCGCTGAACGGAGACTATCTCGCTTGCAAGATGAAAATGGAGAAGTTCTGCTAGTGGTGTTGCGCTGAGCGGAGACTATCTCGCTTGCAAGATGAAAATGGAAAAGTTCCGCTAACGGTGTTGCGCTTAGCGGAGACTATCTCGCTCGCAAGATGAAAAAGGAGAAGTTCCGCTAGTGGTGTTGCACTGAGCGGAGACTATCTCTCTTGCAAGATGAAAAGGGAGAAGTTCCGCTAGCGGTGTTGCGCTGAGTGGAGACTATCTTGCTTGCAAGATGAAAATGGAGAAGTTCCACTAGAGGTGTTGCGCTTAGCGGAGACTATCTCGCTTTCAAGAAGAAAATGGGAAGTTCTGCTAGCGGTGTTACGCTTAGCGGAGACTATCTCGCTTAGTGATCTTCCTTTTCGATGGTTACCTTGCATAGACACTTCGTCTGACGACATTCGACACATGGCCAACATGTATTGGGTTAGCGTGTGGAATAATGTTCTCGCAGCATGCCCGTCTCTTCGCCATAAATGCGAGTAATTATTGATTTTGTAACCGAGGCGACGCCTCGGTTAATCTGGAGATTAGGTGCGATCGTGGGCTACATGTTTGGCTGTCGTGTGATGTCATTTTTCAGTGGATGGCCTAGATTTCTTTGATGTTGACATAAAAGTGAGGGAAACCTGGTGGTTTAACACCTTGCACTTTGAACTAATATCGTCGTCCTCAAGCTTTGCTCTAAGATCCGAGAAGAAGATTCTGCAGTCTCCGTGAAGCTATCGATCTTTGGAGGACGAAGACCTCTTGAAACAAAGATGAGTACCCTCGAGCATATCAGAGTTTCCATCTTTGAGGTTGGTAGCCCAAATCTCTTCCCTATTTTATTGGGTTTTTGTTTGCTTCTGTCAATTTCTGGTTTTTTGGTTTCGAAGTGGTTTCTGCCACTCTCTAGTGTATCTAAGGGTCTAGAGTTGTGTTTGGGGGTGGGTTTTAGGTGTTTGACAGAGGAATGGGGTTTCTTGCCTTGCTAGATGGTCGAATCTGGGTTTGAGTGTGGATGCACTTCGTTCTTGTTTTGGCATTTTCTGGGTTTTCTGGGAATGGGTGTTTTGGATGTTCTTGGTTACAATATGACATAGGTACAGTTTAGATCGTTGTTGAACTAACTTACCTGGGTTTTAGGGTTTGTGATGGCTAGCGTCGTAGAGATCTCGAGCAGTGAGGATTCCGGGTCTGACGTATTGCTCAGCGTGGCGGATATGATATTTATTGACTCGTTGCGTCCGTCTGCCCATGCAGGAACCTCACTGTCCGAACCGCTAGATATCGAGCCGTTACAGACAATAACTTGGGAGGTAGAGATGGGTCGTGCAGGGCATCCAGAGAGTTCTAGGGCAAGGGAGGATGCCGCCGTCCTCAATGGGCGTGAGGAGAAGTTAGCGAGCAATAGCGCCGCTAGCGGCTCCGCTGATCGGGGAGAGGCAGGCAGGGAGGAGATTGAGTCGGCATGGGTCCTACGTGACGGTACTACAGTTGATGAGGCGGGAGGGCCGATGACTGTGGCCGCCGTCAACCGTCTGAAGCGGGTGTTCCGCCTGCCTGGAGTGGTGAAGTTGGGCCCGCCAACCGCTGATGAGAAGGCTTCCATTCTGCCGGCTGGGTATGCTGCCGTTCACGAGGCCATCTTCCTCCAGGGAGTGACGTTTCCCCTTCTGCCAAATATACAAATTTTGGTCTGCGAGTTTGGCCTCGCCTTTGGGAAAATTTGTCCCAACATGTGGCGGTTGCTGATGGCGCTCAACTCGCTATGGCGCCTGTCCGGTTGCAAGGGTCCAACCGTGGCGGAGGTGCTACACTTCTACGAATTAGTATATGTGAAGTGCCAAGGTTGGGTATGCAGTGGGCAAGTGAACTGGAGCCGTCGCCATGGGGCGCCCAAGTTAATCGAGAATTTGAAGGACTCCATGTCTCCCTGGTGGGGTACCTTCTGCATTGCTACCGCTGGATGGGAATATCAAGCAGGGTCGAATGAGGGGGAGCCGACATTCAGGATTAAGTCGGAGTTCCAACCTATCCGAGGTTGTCGCTAGCTTCCGCTAATCCGAGTTGCTGGTTTTGCTTGTATGATATGCCCTTATATCTTGTTCTAACCGCTACCTCATTTTTTTTTTTTGTAGTGGGCTTGCGTTTCGACTTGACGCGCGAGGAAGAGTGCCGTGATGCAAGGATTAGAGGTTGCTGGCAGAACCGCAACCTGCTAGACCTCCGCCTACTTACCGGGTGGGAGTTATTGGTCGATCAACAGTTGACACGCGCTCTTGATAAGTAACCTCCGCTGATATGTGCCCTAGCTCAGTTTGGATTGGGCTAACTTGTTGTTTTTGTATAGATTCTCCGCCGGGAAACAAAGCGAGCCGCGACACCTTTGCCAAAGCTATGGATCGCGCAGAGATAAATAATTTTTTGGAGGGCATGTATGCCGCTGGGCTGGCGGCTCAGCAGACTGTCATGCATCCACAAACACTTGCGGTGAGCCAGTTTGAAACCCCAGTAGTGCTGCCGATGCAGCATCATTCGCATCTCGGCCCTGACGGCTGACCCGTGGTTCAGGCGGGAACTGGCGCGGGTCATAGGGCTGCTGGCGGGAGCATGGTTCGAGACGCCGCCAAGAAGGTGAGGGAGAGAGTGCCCGCCAACCGTCGTGGGCCCTAGCGGGATAGAGTGGTAGCTGAGAGGGAACCCGTTACCGTTGCGGTATTGGAGCCGCAAGTGATCCTAAGGCCTGTCGCCACAGGTGCCACACGGATGGTTCTGTAGAGGAAGCGGCGACAGAATGATGCTGATGAAGAAGAGGAGGGAGACGACGCGGAGACCATCGGGGCCCACCAGCAGAAGAAAGTAAAACAGGCCCCGCCAAAAGGTGATTGTGGCCGCTGGCAGGGAGGTGCAGACAAGCGATCTAGACTCATTTGCTGCGTATGTCGAGTTCCTGACCGACTCTGAGTGGGAGTTTCTCTTCCACCTCTGCGAGCGGCTCGAGTTCGGCGGATCGGAGGGGATTATGCGTTCGACCGCTATTGACCTATCACCCTTCAGCTCGGCCTTTGGGCATTTGTCTGTTGGGCTACATGAGATGTTTCTGGCGGCGTCGAGTCAGCCCCGGGTTGAGCGGCAGCTGAGGGAGGAGATGAACGGTCTCCAGAGGGAGCTGGGGGAGGCTAGAGACAAGATGGCGGATGTTCAGCAGCGCTTGACCAAGGCAGAGTGCGATACTGCAGATGCTCGCGGCAAGCTGAATGTCGCCATTGAGCGGAATGACCTTGTGTCCCAGCTGGAGCAAGACATAGCTCTGCTGAAGGATCAACTGGTGGCAAAGGTTAAGAAGATTGAGATCCTTCAGTGGGATTCTGCCGCCAAATCTGCGGAGGTGAAGCGATTGGAGGGCGAGGTTGCCCGACGGGAAGAGGAGAGGAGCCGCATCGAGGCCGCCGCTGTGGAGGCGTTCAAGCAGTCTAGGGAGCATAAGCAGGCGATGATGGAGGCTATGAAGGCTGGAGCCGCCGCCAACCTGGAACTGCTAAACCAGAAGGGCGCTATTGACTGGGTCAAGGCTTCCTAATCCGCCGAGTCCTCGGGTCAGCGGGAACCTGCGAGCAATGTGGTTCCTACTCAAGCTGAGGGTGCCCGCTCAGGTAGCGGAGAGAGTGGTGAGCGTCCGGCAGATGACTCTCTGTGGACTCCACCTCCCACTCAATCCAAAACTTCCCGTGCTGGGTTTCTAGCAGCCCACAAGCGAGCAGATAGTACCATGGTGACGCCAAGCCCTACCGCTCATGGGTCCGATCAGACGAGCTGCGTGACCGAGCAACAACCGCCGCTGGAGGGTGAGGATGTCGTTGTTGCTCCCAAGAATCCATGAAGACTGCTCCATAGCTTTTTTAATGCCACTGAGGCCTTTTGTTTTTGTATTGTGACAATATTTTTGGGCGGGGAGTCCCAACCCTCAATATATGCCGTTGGTATTTGCTTCTGACATTTTCCCAAATGTGGATGTGTTTATTGATTGCGTTGTTTGCATATTGCTATACCGCCAGAGTTTTGACTTGTGCTTTTGTTAATCAACGAAACATTAAAGGAATTAAAATTGTTCCAAGTGCACGATGTAGCGGACGTAGTCCGCCGAACATTGTTGGCGTTGCCAGTTAATTCTTGTGCTTGGACTTGGTGATAATGGTTTGAATAATTCCTCGTTTCATTGATAGCTGATATATCAGCGTTTACAAAAGCGGGGTTATACCCATTGGGTAACTTCCCTTAGCTAAATATTGAACAAAAATTTAGCTAAGTCAAGATGCTCTTGGGTAGCAACATGACTATTTGTAGTAATACCGAAGGTGTTCGGTATTCTAAGGGTGGGTCATTGTGACGCCATCCTTGTCCATTAAGTAAAAGGTGTCGGGGCTAACGACTTCTACAATTTTATATGGACCTTCCCAAGTTGGGCGGAGTGCCGTTGGCGGTGGAATGACTTCCTTCATTACCCAGTCCCCTAGTTGGAGGTTCCGGGCTTTGACTCTGGCGTTGTAGAAACGCGACACCCGTTGCTTGTTTTGCAAATTGTGTAAGTGGGCCTTGTGTCGTTTCTCCTCTAGGAGGTCCTTGTCGAGGTTGACGCCTTCGCCGTTGGTCTCGGAGCAGTAGCCCTCGACCCTAGCGGTAGGTTGGGTTATCTCGGTAGGTAGGACGGCTTCAGTTCCGAACATCATGCAGAATGGTGTTTCACCAGTGGCGGAAGTTGGGGTAGTTCTGATGGCCCACAGAACATCCGGGAGCTTCTCCGCCCATAAACCCTTGGCGTCGTCGAGTTTCTTTTTTAGCAGCTTCTTGATTATCTTGTTTGCTGCTTCGACTTGGCCGTTGGTTTGGGGGTGAGTGAAAGATGCAAAACTCATCTTGGTGCTCAGGTTAGTGGTGAAAGATATGAGTTCCTTGTTATTGAACTGTGTGCCATTGTCTGTGATGATTGTGTGAGGGACGCCATAGCGGCAGTAGATGTTCTTCCAGAGGAAGTGAGTTACCTTGGCGGTAGTTATTGCCGTCAGTGGTTCCGCCTCTATCCACTTACTGTTGTAGTCGATGGCGACAATGATGTACTTGAACTGACCCTTGGCTGTTGGGAATTTTCCCAGCAGGTCCAGGCCCCATGTGGAGTGAATCCATGGCCCAATGATGATTGATAGGGGTTCCGCCGGTGCATGGGGGAGGTCAGCGTATTGTTGACATTTGTGGCAAGACCTTGACACTCTTCTAGCGTCGTCACCGAGCGTGGGCCAGAAGTAGCCTTGTTGCATTGTGCGATTGGCCAGGGATCTGGCGCCCGAGTGGTTTCCACATTCCCCAGCGTGTATTATCGCAAGCACGACCCTTCCCTCCTCTAGGGTCAGACACTGGAGGTTGGGATGGGTGAACCCCTGGCGGTAAAGCTTGCCATTCTGGATGTTGTAGCGGGTTGCTCTCCGCTTGAGCTATCGTTCTTCGACCTTATCCGTTGACAGTGTCCTATTGCGCTTGTATTCGATGATTTCATCCATCCAACTGGGATTGACCTCAATGTTGAAGACCTCCGCTAGGGTTTTTGTGATGCTTGGCTTGTCAAGGCACTCCACCCTTGTGTCCGCTGGACTTTGGTGTGGTTGTGCGGTTGCTAGTCTTGCCAATGAATCAGCCTTGGCGTTCTTTTCCTTGGGGATCTGTGTGATGGTGTGAAATTTGAATTTTTTGAGGAGCGTCTTGACGTACCCTAAGTATGCCGCTAGCTGTTGGTCTTTGGCCTGGAAACTGTCATTGACCTGGTTAACGACGAGCTGGGAGTCGCTGAATATGTTGACACTGTCAGCGCTAGAGTCGATGGCGAGGAGTAAGCCGGCGATGAGCGCTTTGTACTCCGCCATGTTGTTTGAGGCTTTGAAATTGAATTTTAGCGCGTATTCCACGTTCAGTCCCCCTGGTCCTGTCAAGATAACTCCGACACCGCAGGCGGAGCCGTCCACGTGGAGGTTCCAGTCTGACTGATGGGGGTCTGGTTCCTCATTACCATTTCCATGCTGGCATCTGTCCCTATGCTGGGTTCATACTGACGCTCGGTGAGCTCAGCGATGAAGTCTGCCACCGCTTGGCCTTTCATGGCGGTTCTTGGCTTGTAGTCAATGTGAAATTCGCTGAGCTTGATGGCCCATTTGCTGAGGCGCCCCGAGTGTTCAGAGTTCTGCATTACCTGCCTCAGCGGCTGATTTGTTAAGACATGAACTGTGTGGGCCTGAAAGTATTGGCGGAGGCGCTTAGTGGCGACGATGAGTGCGAGAGCGAGCTGCTATAGGGAGGGATATCTTGTTTCTGCCCCATTCATGCCTCTGCCGGCGTAGAATACAGGGAGTTCCTCCTAGCCCTCTCGCCGGACAATGGCGCAGCTTACCGCTGACTGTGATACCACTAGGTATATGTACAGTGTCTCCCCTTGCACAGGAATGGAAAGAAGTGGGACTGCTGCCAAGTATTCTTTCAAGCTCTGGAACGCCGCCTCGCAGTCTGGGTTCCAGTCGATTACTTTCTTGTGGGTTGTCTTCAGAACTTTGAAAAATGGGAGGCATCTGTCAGTGAGTCTCGAGATGAACCGAGAAAGGGCGGTTAGTTTGCCTTGGAGGCTCTGGACATGCACCTTCCACTCCGAGGCCTTCAAGTTGAGGATGGCTTGCACCTTCTCAGGGTTGGCCTCTATGCCCTGCTCACTGACGATGTATCCCAAAAATTTACTAGCGGTGACACCAAAGAAGTATTTTTCTAGGTTGAGGCGCATGCCATAGGCCAATAGGATGGCGAATATGATGCGGAGGTTTGCCACGTGTCCACCGGTTTTGATGCTCTTGACTAGCATGTCGTCTACGTAGACCTCAATGATTTTGCCCAGATGTTCAGCGAACATGGCATTCATCAGCCGCTGGTAAGTTGCACCGGCGTTCTTCAAACCGAAAGGCATGACATTGTAGCAGTATAGGCCCTTGTTGGTGGTGAAGGTGGTGCATTCCTAGTCGCTGGGGTGCATCTTGATCTGATTATAACCGGAGAAGGCGTCCATCATGCTCAGCAGCTTGTGTCTAGCGGTTGCATCCACTAGTTGATCAATGTGGGGTAGCGGGAAGCTATCCTTTAGGCATGCCTTGTTAAGACCCTTGAAGTCGACGCACATCTGCCACTTTCCGCTGGGCTTTTTGACCATGACCAAGTTGGAGATCCACTGAGGGTAATTGACTTGGCGGATGAACCCGATGTTTTGAAGCTTGGCAACCTCCTCCCCTATTGCACGATATCTCTCCTCACCAAAGGCCCTTCGCCGCTGCTTGACAGGATAAAAGGATGGTTTGATACTCAACTTATGTGTGATGATCTCAGGGGAGATGCCTAGCATATTAGCGTAGGACCATGCAAAGACGGCGGCGTTGTAACGTAGAAACTGAGTGAGCTCTGCTGCTATCTCTGGGGCTAGCTGAGCGCCTATGCGGACTATCCGCTCAGGGTGTTCGTCTGAGATGCTGATAACCCTCAAGGATGTTTCTGGGTTGACATGCTCCTTTTTTACATATTTGTCTTCGTCATCCCTAAGGTCCTCAAAAATGTTTGGCGCTGGTGCATGGCCTCCCACCGTCAAGATCTCATGGCGGCGCGTTGACCGTGCCACAGTCTTTGAATAACATTCTCGCGCCAGTTGCTGGCTTCCTTTCACACAGCCTGTCCTGTTGGGTGTAGAGAACTTCATGAGGAGCATGTATCCAGCTATGATGCACTTGAGTTTGTTGAGTGCCGGTCGACCAATGATGGCGTTGTATGAACTGAAGCAATCGACCACTATGAACTCCGTGTGTATTTCCGCTGTTCGTGGACTAGCGCCGATAACTAGCCGCATGTAGTCAGAACCGAGAGGTTGTGTGACGTCACTAGAGAAGCTGAGCAGCGGCTCATGATCTTGGAGTAATTTCCTGTTCCGCTGGAGTTTGTTGTAGCAGCCATTGAAGACGACGTTGACAGCGGATCCGCTGTCAACAAGGATCCTTCCCACTGACCATCTGTCGAGTATGGCATCAATCAAGAATTGGTCGTCGTGGGGTAAATGTACTATGCACTCCTCTTCCTCTGAGAAGGTGATAGGTTCCCAACCAGATTTAGCGGCTCTCTCGTAGCGAATGTTGCAAATTTCCTTGGGGTGGTTAGCGTGTGCATAGCGCTTTCTTTCCCTGTAAGACATGTTGGTGATTGGAACACCGCCATCTATGGTGTTAAAGTGGGGCATGTGGTTGATGTTGGCGACTACAGGTGGCGGTTGGCGTACCTTGAACTACTCCAACTTGCCATCGCGGTATAAGGTCTCAACAACTGTTTTGAGAGCGTTGTAATTGTTGGTATTGTGACCGCTGTCCTCGTGGTACCTACACCACTTTCCAGTGTTTCTTGGTCTTCCCACCCTTGGGTACTTTCTTGGGGGTGGTGGCGAAATCTGGTCCTTGCACTGGTTATATATCTCCTCATACGAGGCTGTAAGGACCATAAATACTGCGTACCGTTGGGAGGACTCCATCTGTTTATTACGGTTATCCCCCTGGGATGAGTGGTTGCCCTTGTGATAGTTCTGGTCCTTTTGCCGTTTGCTCTGGTAATTGCCTTGTTGCCACTCTCTCTTCTTATCAGTTGGCGGTGTAGCAGAGGTTTTGCTAGTGATCTCTTGATGGCTGGCGGAGGGTTGAGTGGACTTTGCAGGTGTTGGCGGTGGTGGTGGGGGGGGGGGGTTTCTCCATATGTGATGAACTCTGCCTGTGCATGGATGACAGCCTCGCTCATGACATGGTCATACGCGGCATTTGGGTGATTGTAATTGAGGTGATAGAGAAACGGCCCATTGAGATGTCCTTGCTTGAAGGCTGCCAATGCCATTGTTTTATCAAGATCGCGACACTGAGAAGCTGCCGCTCGCCACCTGGTGACAAACGCCTTTAATGTTTCCTTTGCCCCCTACTTGAGGTTGAACAGCTGAGTTGTGTTGTGATGTCCGGCGGCCAGCAGGATGAACCAAGAAAGGAAAGCGTTTGACAGTGCATGGAACGAGTCAATGGATCCTGGCGGGCATTCAAAGAACCAGCTCATGCCTCACTATCTAATGTTTCACTGAACAAGTGGCAGAGGGTGGTGTCATCTAATCCCTTGTTTTTAGTGACTTTTTTGAAGGTGTCCATATGGACGAAGGGGTCAGTCATGCTGCTGTAATGTGACATCTTTGGTGTCTTCGCGTGTGCTGGTCTAATGGCCTGCAGGATTCTGGAGGTGAATGGCTTTGGTGTTGGCATTAGGGCGCCTGCTGATACGCCTGAATTAAGCGCACAAAATTACCCTGCAAAAGACAATTGTTAGTCTAGGATAAGCAGGGATCGTTCAGTCCGGGGATTGAGGGTACTTTCACAAATTGCGTTAATTGAACAAAACTATCAAAAACTAAAGAAAGAAAACAGAACATAAAGTTGACGCAAAAACTAAATGAAAGGGGGGTTTAGGGTTTTAAAAACGCAAACAATAATAAAAGAAAGAAAACGTTGCAATTCTTAGGGATTCTAAATCAGATGTATGGATGTTGAGAACTTCATAATCCACCACTAGTTATGATCAGAGAGACACAATTTAACCTAATCTTCAATTACTAAGGCATGTGAATGAAACCAATCAAGAACTTTAGGATCGCCGCTAAAGCCTTATTTTTCCCAAAAATTACTTAGAACCGTGAACGCACTGCATCCTAAGCTTGCTTATATGCAATCAAGGTGTAGAACACTACCCTATCAAATTAACTCATTAAGTACACATAAACACATTAAGCTCTCTGGAAAGATTGATTTTAGAGTACAAAACTAGTGAGGAACGCCATCCTAGCATGCATTCTATTTGTTTGATTTCACCTAACATGTAGGCTTTACTACTTGAGTGTTTTAAGATCGTGAACGCACTGCACCTTAAAACTAGCTCCAATTACATGCTCATATTTTAGGTGATCAATCTAAGACATAAACATATAAAAGATTTTATAAAACAAAACCAAACAAAGCATTCACAAAACCATGTAATCGAGAAAGAGATTCAAAAGCTAAAAATCCATCACATAACTAGGGTTTCATACTAGTTCTCAACAAAGAAAATTACTCGCTCATAGTTTGGAAATCCAAAAACATATACATATTGAAATCGAAAAGTACATAAGGAATAAACCACAGAGGGCAGTAGATATCACGATCTCACTTTGAATATTCTCCAAGAAAGCTTGAGGCGTCTTCAAAATAAGAGCACGACAGGATGATGGAAGATGGAGTCTACAGCTTCTCCTTGGAGTAGGGATTTCGTGAAGTATGATGAGGGGAGAGTATGGAGGTGTGGTCTCTGATTTAGGGCAGTAGATGGTGTGTGTATCTGTGGTTGTATGTATGAAAAATGTGGAAGGAGGCCTTTATATAGGAGTTACAAGTTCAAGGGTATTCTTGCAGTTAAATTGAGTTTTTACTTCTCCAATGTGAACTCCTCTTCTTGGGCTGAAATCTTTGACTTCTATATCCTTCACATCTCCTATAGAATGTGTACAACTCATTAATAACTCAGCAAAGAGTCCCCAAGAAGCCTCAAAACAATCTGCCAATAGATACACATAATCTGCCAAGAGATACAAAGAATCTGCCTCACTTAGGATAGCCTTTTTAGCCCCTCTTTTAACTAGGTTCCATCTCAGATTTGAACGTGATTTTCAGGCAGGTAAAATATTTGATATTGGCCTTCAAAACTCTGCAAAAATCTTCTAAAAATCCCCTCAACTAATTGCCCAAAAACAGCCTTGAAAAGTCTTCACAATCAAATATGTCAGAAATTTCCAGATTTTCCATATTGTTTGGTCAAATTTATGGGCTTGTAGAATGACTTTGCAGCAATCTTTCTGTATATTTCTCAAGCCTACAATACCCTATAGCATCATTTATTGATGTCCAAAAAATAATCTTCCAAAGGACTGATGGAAACAGTCTTCTCGAGGTACCAACTTTGAGCACAGCCTCCGGCTTCTTCTTTATCATTCTGGACCAAATATTTTCCTGTTGTTATAGTAGAATATGTGATCTTCAAATAATGATAGGCTTTTCTTCATGATTCCACTCAAAAGTTCTTCAAAACAGCTTCTCAATACAGAAGAAAATAAGGCAGCTTCTAGTACTCTGTTTTCTGCTTCTCGGCAACTGTTTTGCACGAATTTTTCCACAACCTTTCCTTCTTGTTTCTGACCGCATAAATGGTCATCTTTCATCTTCTGCATCACTACTATACATCTTAGCCTTAACTTGCCTTAATTGAGCTCCTATTTCTCCATGGTTGCTCCACAAACCTCCTAATAACATAACAAAGTTAGTTTGATCTTTTTAACGAAATAACTAAGCAAAAGTGTAAAGGGTTAAACTATAAATTCGTCGCATTTTATGCTCCTATCAAATTCCCCCACACTTGGCTTTTGCTAGTCCCTTAGCAAAAATCAAAACTAATAAGACTCCATAAAAACGAAACAAAATACTCTAGACTCAAAACAAACTAGCTAGCCCTTCAACATTGTTGTCTTAGAAAGCTCTTACTTTCATGGCACCAAGTTAAACACAAAACCAAGAATCTATCCAAGACCATTCTAAGGTGAATAAAGATCAATGACCAATCATATACACAAGTAGGACTTGGGGGCTACAATAGTGAGGTCAATGGCGTTATGCATGCTTCAGACAAGTTATATATGATTCAAATCCTCACAAGATATCCACTCTTTCTTCTCTTAGATTCAAGGGTCATGCTTAAAAGCTTTCATTCGCTCAAGTATATGTGAGAGATGATATATCAAAACAAACAAATAGCTCACATATAGAAAACAAGGCTTCGAAAAACATGAATATATTTTTAAAGATCTCATGAAAGATATCAATGCATGCACAAATGGACCCAAACAATATGCTCAACTCTTGTGACTAATCTCCACATATCAAAGGCTTTCCATCTCAAGGATCAAAGAGGTCTTAATTCAGGTTATAATGGGGCCAAGGCTTAAGGCTTAAAGAAACGAAGGAATAGGAAAAACAACAAAGTGTCCTAAAAACCTAGTAGAGTTTTATGTTGATGTAGAGAGACTTTATTTCTTTTAGTCACCAAGGCATCTTGCAACGTTAAACTTTTTGTGTGTCTTTATCGAGGGCCAGATGTCACTATGTTGGGCCCATGCTTCATTCTAACCTCCTTTTGAACACTTGTGAAATAGGATAATGACCAAATTTATCGTACTTAGGCCTTCCCTTCAAAACAAACTCCTTATCCACAATGGAGGGACTAAAATCCATAAATACTTGCACATATTTTTCATTGTCGCACTTTTTTTTTTTTTCTTTGTCTGGACAAGTCTTTCCCCCACACTTATTCTTTCTCATCATCTTCATCATCCTTGACGTCTCTTGTATGTCTCAAAATTAAAACTCCACTAAATATTTAGAACAAGGGTAAGGATATAACTATTCTAACATTCAAGGGTTAGGAATATTGAGGGTGATGAAAGAAAAGGTTCAAATGTAGGCTTAAAGGGGTTGAACTAAGGGGTGCACATCTTGTGTACACAAAATGGGGACACAGGTTATATTTGGCTATGGTGGAAGTTCCTAAGTCGCCAATATCCTTTCCAAGATCAGGAAAATATATTGACTATAAGCTTTGAAAAGCACAAGAATGAGTTCTAGTAAATTCTTTAGTCCATTAAAATCTATGGCATGCAATTGATCAAAATGAAAGAATAATGAGATCAACAAAATCATCGCCAAGGAAATAAGAGTTATGTATGCACATATATGCATGTATTACACTCGAAAAAGAGAGGACATAGGCTCAAAACTCTCATATAGGTTTTATGAATCAATGGCTCATCTAGCATGCTCAAATCTGTACTATGTAAGAGAGGCCATATCCACTACAAATGCATATGATCAATCATAAATTCTTATTAAGAATAGAATAACATCGAATTTTCATCTTTAATCTCATGATCAACTCTTAGCCATAATTTTGGAGATATAAGCTCATCGTAGACAGTTGAAAGGCATCCTAAGACTCAAAGAAAACAAATGACTCAAAACATAAAAAATAAAAAAAATTATTTTTTTTTAAATTTTTTTTATTTTTGACAAATATATGACTCAAAAACAAATTGACAAATTTGTATTTCCTTCCCCCACACTTAAATTAGACATTGTCCTCAATGTATGGCAATATAACTCACAATGCACAAGAAAACCATGGAGAAAGAAAATCCAAAAGAAGGCAAATAGAAAGATAAGAAAGGTTATAGAAAAGCTCCCCCTTGAAGACCTTCCAATGCTCATGACCTATGGAGAAGACCGAAGTTAAACACCAACTTCACGGCACAAGGCCTTGACTTCCAAAATGTAAGCTTCGTGCTATATGGACTCCAAAAGAAGTTATGATGGGGTGAAACGGAGAGAAGGAAAAGTGCACTTTCCAACTTAGCAATTTTGCATCATGAGGCCAACTTCCAGCCCTTATAACTTCTCCAGGGTTTGCCTGATTGGTGAGCCACTACTGAGAGCTGAAATTTGGTATTACAAGCTGTCCGTGCATATGTGGCACTTCTTCTAGCTCCAAATAGATTGAAAATGGCAGCCTTGAAAAGTTAGAAGAAAAACAGAATTTTGCACAGAAAAGATGAGAAATGGACCTTTACCCATTCAAACCTCAATTCCGAAGGGTTATGGTGCTCCAATGAAGATGACGCTCTGGATCACTTTTGAAGTAGACATCTCAATATTTAAGTCCATATAAGGTTTGTCCTCATTCAACCCCCGGAAGCATTCCTTGTTTTGCCTTTTATGTGACCCAACTGCACAGGTTTCTGCTTTGCTGGACTGACCTTTCTGTACTCAAAGTGAAACTGGGAATGCATATGAAACCCGAATCCAGTTCTGTAAAAATCTACAGAAACTAGACTCAGAGAACTTTCTGTACATATATGGTACGTCTGTTGGTTCCACCTGGGCTACAAACTGCAGCCAGCCAAAGTTGACTGTTTGCACGGCCGGCACTCTGTTTCCTAGCAGAAAAGTGTAGATTTCCTCGCCTTTCTTAATGTTTGCACATGCATACTCACAAAACTCATTAAAAAGAAATAACAAAAATAAGATTAAAAATGAAAAAGTTTGGGTTGCCTCCCAACGAGCGCTTGTTTTAACGTCTTTTCAGCGTGACGATCTTTTATGGATCATCCAAAGGCTCCACGTGAAGCCTTATCAAACAACCTCACCATTGCTTTCATGTATGAGTGCCTGCTTGAATCTGGCGGGTCACCTTTATTTTCTTCATTCAAGATCTTCAAAGAGCGTTCTTTCTTCACTTTAGGTTCCTTCCAAACCCTCAGAAATCGGACTTCTTCTCTTAGTTCCTTGTCCTCATGCCCCACCATGCCGTTAGTGATGTCACCATGCCCAAAGACTTGAAATGTTACCCTTTCTCCAAGGACTTCCATAGTCAACGTTCCCTTGTAGACATTGATATTCGTGTGAGCAGTTGCCATGAAGGGACGCCCTAAAATAAAAGGCAATGATGTGGGACTGGATGTCTCCTCCATGTCAATCACAAAGAAGTCAGCAGGCAAGACCAATCCATCCACCCTTACTAAAACATCTTCAATTACTCCTAAAGGATGAATAGATGAGCGATCCGCAAGCTCAATCACCACAGAGGTCCTCTTTAGTGTACCTAAATTAAGAGCTGAAAACACAAAGAAGGGCATTAAATTTATAGAAGCTCCTAAATCTAGTAAAGCCTTATCAAACCTCTTTTCACCAATTGTGCATGGAATGGTGAATTGTCCGGGGTCCTTGAGCTTAGGTGGAAGCCTTCGTTGAAGAATACTTGACACTAAAAGCTACTACTTCATTCCCCTTGAACTTCCGCTTTTTGGTGCATAAGTTCTTCAAGAATTTAGCGTACTTAGGAACTTGCTTGATGGCCTCAAGAAGAGGTATGCTTACTTCAACCTTCTTGAATGTCTCCAAGATAGCTTTCTCACTTTCATCCTTCTTAGATTGAGCAAATCTATTTGGAAAAGGCATGGGAGTAGAGTAGTTAGCAATAGCTGAATTTGACAAGTTAGAATCATTACCTTTCGGTTTCAGTTGTTGCTCAGGGTTAGGTGACGCCTTCAACTCCTTCTTGGACGTGGCTAGGTCCTTTTCTTCTTCCTCAACGTCCATGTTGACATCCTTTTGGGCTTTTAGGGCATCTCCAAGGGTCTTGCCACTTCTAGTGGTGATAGCTTGGGCAGTTTCGAATCCTCCTTTTGGATTTGGAACAGTTTGACTTGTGAGCTTTCCTTGCTCATGGAATTTGTTCATGGCACCTATCATTTGACCTATCTACTTCTTTAACTCCTCAACATCCTTGCTCATGGTGTTCATCTGGATCGAAGTATTCTATTGAGTCTGCAATAAGGATTGAGTAGAAGTAGTCAAAGTTTTAATAATCTCATCATAATTAGTAGCATTATTAGAACTTTGAGAATTATTAAAAGGAGCAGAGTTAGGAAAAGCCTGAGGCTTCTGATAAAAGCCTGGTGGTCCACGGTTGAAGTTCTGATCTTGAGGAAGTCCTTGTACATTGTCATTATTCCTCCACCTAAAGTTAGGATGATCCCTAAGTCCAGCTTTATAGGTGTTGGAGAATGGATCGTATTTTTGTCCTCCTTGGCCTCCTTGAAAGCCTATGGCATTAGCTTGCTCCCATTCTTCACCTCTCATGAGTTGTGGGCATTGATCACTTGCATGTCCTTGCATGGAGCATACTCCACATGCCATGGTCATTCCTTGTCCCTTTGTTGTCAAGACCTGAGACACAAGTGAAGTAAGTTTATTAATTTTATCTTCAAGATGACTATTAGTACTTACCTCATTGACTTTTGTACGTGTAGAGCTCAAGCCATCATATTATTGAGCTGTGAGGGCTCTATTCTCAAGCAATTCCTTAGCAATCGCAGGTGACTTGTCGATGAATGATCCTCCACTTGCTGCATCAAGCATTTGTCTGTCTAAAGGCGTGAGACCTTCATAAAAGTATTGGAGTAGGTTCTCCTCCTTCATCCCATGTTGAGGACATTGCACCAAAAGTGCCTTATACCTTTCATAATACGCATGGAATGACTCATCATGTGCTTGCTGAATACCTGTGATCTTTTTCCTAAGCACTGTCACACGTGAGGCAGGGAAATACTTATCCAAGAATGCCCTAGTCAACGCCTCCCAAGTGTCGATGTGTCCAGAAGGCAGCTCATATAGCCAATCTTTTGCTCGATCCATAAGTGAGAAAGGGAATGCCTTGAGCTTCAAAATCTGTAAATTTGCTTCCTTGGGGCACATGCTCACACAAACAAACTGAAACTCCTTCAAATGTTTGTTAGGATCTTCACTAGAGAGACCATGGAACGTTGGAAGCCGATGGAGAAGACTTGATTTCAATTCAAACTCTGCTTCCTTTCCCTCTGCAGCTGCAGGATAGGTGATGCATGTTGGGATCATGTTTCCTGCATTGGTGGATGAGAGTTGCCTTAGACTTGCCATTGGTTCTCGCTCTTCTTCCTCAAAATGTTGAGGTGAAGTTGGTGGTGGAATTTCTATTTCAACGTCTTCAAGTTCCTTGGTGATGTCTTGGGTTAGCACTTGTGACGTTTGCCCGTATTCATTCTTCCTTAATTTCAAGCTCTTTTCTAACTCATTATCAAGAGGTATCAAGGCTCCTTGAGGATTGTTTCGTGTATGCATACAAAGTTCCTTCAACGAGAAGAGATAAGATGAAGTTAGTAAGAAGTAATGGAATGAAACACAAGTGTAATAAGACAATGAATTTTAAGAAAAGCACTAGCTTAAGTTGGATTACACGTTGGTTTATGTGAAGAGAAAAAGTTTGAGATTAAGTTTGAATCAAGGTTTGGACGTGCGGCCCAAGATGTTTCAAATGTTAATAATTGTCGCCCTCAACCCAAAGCATTCGATAACTCTTATTGGGACATGGCCAGGTAGTAGAGGAACGATTTTGGCGGAGCTCAGCTCACTTGTTTAGTAGGGGACGAGACCCTTTGCTAGCACTTCTCGTATCCAATCAGCCTAGACCCCGTATCTTACTAAGATGAATCTAGTTGAACAATGGGGGTTAAGACAAGAATTAACAAAAGAACCCTTCACCTATTCAGTTATGATTAACACTTAAAATTAAACTAGAACTCAAAGTTAATATTTTACACGTTTTAAAAGCACTATACAAAAAAAAAATTAAACAAAAATTAACGCAACTTGCTAGGGATTTTTCAATCCCCGGCAACGGTGCCAAAAATTGATACGCCTGAATTAAGCGCACAAAATTACCCTGCAAAAGACAATTGTTAGTATAGGATAAGCAGAGATCGTTCAGTCCGGGGATTGAGGGTACTTTCACAAATTGCGCTAATTGAACAAAACTATCAAAAACTAAAGAAAGAAAACATAAAATAAAGTTGACGCAAAAACTAAATGAAGGGGGGGTTTAGGGTTTTGAAAACGCAAACAATAATAAAAGAAAGAAAACGTTGCAATTCTTAGAGATTCTAAATCAGATGTATGGACGTTGCGAACTTCGTAATCCACCACTAGTTATGATCAGAGAGAGACAATTTAACTTAATCTTCAATTACTAAGGCATGTGAATGAAACCAATCAAGAACCCGTCATGAACGTTGTCCCCTTCCTAGACACCATTCCACATAGGCTATACTTACTAAGATGAAAAAGTTCATAAGTGTGAAGACAGTTCATAAGTGTGAAGACAGTTCAACAAGTGTTAATAAAAGCCGCCC
>LYNE01000911.1:26176-56499 GCA_001662545.1 Rosa x damascena
CTTTGTAGCAATCTTCTGTATATTTCTTAGGCCTACAATACCCTATAGCATCATTTATTGATGTCCAAACAATAATCTTCCAAAGGACACTCCAATAAAATCTCCAAAAGACGGCTCAAACATGCTTAGCAGATAAGACTTATCAGAAATTCCATATTGTCCTCATCCTCTGCTCATATTTGCAGCATCATAACTTATGCATTCCATCACCTTTCTGGATTATTATTGATTTTAAAATGCTCTACAACATCTACTATTCAAATCTGGGAGGGAAAATTTGTGCATGTCATCCTTTAAGTGCAGTAGAAAAGCCCTTGAAAACACTTCCTGAAAAGCTGATGGAAACAGTCTTCTCGAGGTACCAACTTTGAGCATAGCCTCCGGCTTCTCCTTTATCATTCTGGACCAAATATTTTCCTGTTGTTATAGTAGAACATATGATCTTCAAATAATGCTAGGCTTTTCTTCATGATTCCACTCAAAAGTTCTTCAAAACAGCTTCTCAATACAGAAGAAAATAAGGCAGCTTCTAGTACTCTGTTTTCTGCTTCTCGGCAACTGTTTTGCACGAATTTTTCCACAACCTTTCCTTCTTGTTTCTGACCGCATAAATGGTCATCTTTCATCTTCTACATCACTACTATACATCTGAGCCTTAACTTGCCTCAATTGAGCTCCTATTTCTCCATGGTTGCTCCACAAACCTCCTAAGAACATAACAAAGTTAGTTTGATCTTTTTAACAAAATAACTAAGCAAAAGTGTAAATGGTTAAACTATAAATTCATCGCATTTTATGCTCCTATCACCTGCCTTCGCCCGGATTAGCCTTTGCTCTAATTGTTGCATCCTTTCCAGGATTAGGGCGGTTGCGTCGCCAGCAGGCCCCGCTGAGCTAGCTCCTGCCTGGGGGCAGGTGGATTACCTTCAGTTCTGGCCCTAGATGCCGAGCAGTTGGTGTGCGGCTGTGATTTCGCTTCCTGTTCCATCATTAGGCGGGGCAGAGGAGGTGGGCCCATTATTTCTGGTGGGTTCAGCGGTACCTGCATCTGTATGATTGGTACGGCTACCATTCCGCCGGTATTGGTTCGACTGCGTCTAGTGCTCCACGACTGCTCGCTCTGTTCTGGGTTAGCATTTGCTTCCAGCGCCTTTTCCAGTTCGTCGAACCTTGACATCAGTGTGGCCACCTGCTTTTGGGCCTCCGCCTTCTCTCGGCGTTCCTGCTCCCGCTCCCTATTTGCCTTGTGGAGGTCCGCCAATGCCAGCTCATACATAGTGGCGAGGTCCTGGATCGGTGGGCGAATGCTACCTGGCTGGGTCTCCGCTGCAGTTTGGGTCAGCGGGACCTAGGATGAGTCCTGGGTTGGCTGGAGTGTTGAATAATGCTCGATTAACATTAACCGCTGGGTTAACGTTAGTCGTGGGGTTGGTGGGATGGGGGTTGGCAGATTGATCCGCTTGCTCCTCAGCGTTTCCCTCGCTACCGCTAGTCATGGTGATTGTGGTGGGATGGCCTTTTGTTCAAAGGTTCCCACAGACGGCGCCAATGTTAATGTCTAAGATTTGGGCGGTAACCCGAACCTTGGTTAACGCTGATCCGGTGGGTGGATCGCTACTTGTGATAGTTCTCCAAGCTTCCGCTACCTGTCAAGTGAAATATAAAGGGCATCAGAGGGAGACCGCGTTGGGCGGTCTTCTCTTCTCCGATGCCTAAGTTAGTCAATGTATTTATGTTGACAAAGTAACAGTAGGTAAGTAGTAGATGCGTAATTAATGAGGAGAGAGGAGAGAACCTTTTATAGGTAAGGAGGGAGCTGATCTTCTTCATGTTTTCAATGTGGGACTGATGTGCTTCAGTTCTCAGCTTCTGGAGCTTCTAATGCTATCTTGGTGCGGCGCGTGGAGGCGCGTCAGCGGTGATCTGGGGGTAAGCTGGGGCTCAGGCGGTAGCCTGCTTGGCTGTGTTCCCGTAGGTCACTCCTTTGGCGGGAGTTGGTACCGCTGGGGGTAACATGAGTGTGGCTCATTATAGCTAATTATGCTTGCAAATGCTCATGTAAGTACACTATCTAACGTCTCACTGAACAAGTGGCATAGGGTGGCGTCATCAAATCCCTTATTGTTGGTGACTTTCTTGAAGGTGTCCATATGGACGAAGGGGTCAGTCAGGCTGCTGTACTGTGGCATTTTCGGTGTCTTTGCATGTGCTGGCCTGACGGCCTGCAGGATCCTAGTGGTGAATGGTCCTGGCCTGGAAGCAAAGAACGGATTTTGAATTGGCGCTAAGGCGCCTATCTCAACTCGGATCAGTCTTTGTTCCAGCAGTTGCATCCTTTCTAAGATTTAGGTGGTTGCGTCGGCAGCGGGTCCAGTCTGGAGATTCCACTATGCCAGCTCTCGCCTGGGGGCAGGTGGAATGCCTTCAGTTCTAGCTCTGGTTGCGGAAAGTTTAGTGCGCGGTTGTGATTCTGCTTCTTGCTCTATCATCAATCGTGGTAAGGGTGGTGGACCCATTCCCAATAGCTCGGATGGGTTCAGCGGTACCCGCATCTGTATGATTGGTGCGGGTACCAATCTTCTGGCATTAGGTCAACTACGTCGGGTACTTTGCTATTGCTCGCTTTGTGCTAGGTTAGCGTTTGCCTCCAGCGCCTTCTTTAGCTCGTCGAATCTTGACATTAACGTGACCACTTGTTTATGGGCCTCGGCCTTTTCCTTGCGCTCTTGCTTGCGCTCCCTCTTTGCCTTGTGGAGATCCTCCAGTGCCAACTCATACATAGCGGCGAGGTCCTGCCCCGGTGGGCGGCAGTTGTCGCTTGGACGAGCCTCCGCTGTAGTTTCAGTATGTGGAATCTGGGGAGTGTCTTGGGGTTCCATGCTAGGTTTGACTGAAGTGTTGAATAGTGCGCGATTAACGTTGGCCGCTAGGTTAACGTTAGTCGCTGGGTTAGGGATTGGCGGACTGGTCCGCTTGCTCTTCGGCGTTTCCCCCGCTACCGTTAGTTATGGTGATTGTTGTGGTGGGATGCCTTTTTGCTCAAGGATTCCCACAGACGGCGCCAATGTTAATGTCTAGAATTCAGCGGTAGTTGATCCTTGGTTAACATTGGTCCGAGGGGCGGACCGCTACTTATGATATTCTTGCTGCTTCCACTATCTGTCAAATGAAATACAAAGGGGTCAGAGGGAGACCGCGGTTGGCGGTCTTCTCTTCTCTAATGCCTAAGTCAGTCAATGTATTTGTGTTGACAGAATAATGTTAGGTAAGTAGTAAATGTGTAATTAATGAGGAGAGAGGAGTAGACCTTTTATAGGTGGGGAAGAGACTGATCTCTTCCTTGTTTTCGATGTGGGACTAATGCTTCAATTCCCAGCTTTTGATGCTTCAACGAGGTGATATTGGCGAGGAGCATGGCGGCACGTCAGCGGTGATCTCGGGATGAGCTAGAGCTCGGGTGATAGCCTATTTGGCTGTGTTTCCATAGGTTACACCCTTGATAGTTGTTGGTGCCACTGGCAGCAGTATGAGCGTGGCTCATTGTAGCTAATTATGCTTGGAAAATGCTCATGTAAGTACACTCCTTTTTAATGTAGACGTAACAGCAACCAACCAAGTGAACCAACCAACACTTATATATCATTTATCTCCAACCAAATTTGGAGAAAATTGGAGTGCTCACCTTTCAGCACAGTTGAGAATAGTGAAAGAACTTGAAATGCTTGTGAAGACTATAAAGCCTCTAGACTGCATTTATAAGAGCCAAAACTGTCCCCCCACTTGCTGAGGAAGGTATATGAAAAAAATGGTGGAACGAGAGTGTGTTAAGAAGCTTATTGTAAAAATAAAAATTGTATTATTGCCAAGTGTCTTAGTCAGCATTTTATGACCAAGAATTAATCAATATCTTGTGGAGGATTTGTCTACAATTGCCTAGTTATTTTCGTCCAAAATAAGAGAACTTTCTTTCGATGGACTTCTTTAAAAATAATTGGCTACACTCACTTTCTTTAAAAATAATGGTCTCGCGGAAACGACTACGATGGTAGTCCGGACATTGGTAATGCGCACCAATCCCCTTATACCCGCTTGGGGTGATGCAATATTGCATGCAGCTATGCTAATTCATCTATGACTCATCACCACTCAATCTACCTATGAGTTACAGCTAGTGATTGGGTACAAGTATTTCGTACTTACGCACATTTTAGTGAGCCATTTATGTGCCAATTGGGCCGTCACAGCGCACTATGATGGGTTCTTACAGATGAATGGGAAACTACGTTGGATTTGAGATTCCAACAATCGTCCGCCACTTAAGGCCCTTGCTAGGCGATCTCTTTATCGTATGTCTTGCGGATTGTCACTTTGATGAGACATTTTTCCCATCGTTAGAGGGAGATAAGAACACGAATGTTCAACAGGAAAGACAGGAATTGTCGTGGCCTGTCCCTCTACTATGTCTCATGTTGATCCCTGTTAAAGTGACGAGATTACACATATCTATTGTAAATATGCCTGCAAGGAAGGACGTCCCTATGAGAGGACGTAGTGCCACTCTACATGGAGGTAGGCATGGTGCCAACACCAAAGGAAGTGGCACTATGGCGTTATAGGCCATGGCCCCAGCTAGGTTACGTGGGAGGCCCGTGGGTTCGAAGGATACTTTGGCACATTCCAATCCTTTGTTCATCAACACTCAAAATCTGTCTCATGAGATTCTTCAGGATTATGGTTATCATTGGGGGATGCCTCAACGTCAGAACCTATTCTTGAGAATATAGAGTTCTATGAAAATTACACTAGTGTACATGAGATGTGAGATATAAACTCCATCAGAATTAATGATGTAGTTGGGCATTTCATTCCGCATGAGTTTGTTGAGTTCGATGATATCGCACCACGCTCCGTTGATGAATGAATGACAACGTAGAGAAATTTGGCCTAAATGGAAAGATGCGATCCAGATTAAGTTGAATTCTCTAACGAAGAGGAAGGTTTTCGAGTCAGTGATGCCAACACCTCCTAACATAAAACCTATTGACTAATGGGTCTTCGTTAGAAAGCGTGTTGAGAAAAAGAGATGGTAATCTCGCCTTATGGCGCAAGGCTTCTCACAAAACGCCCCGGAATCGACTACGATGAGACATATTTTCTCGTAATGGATGTCATTGCACTCCACTACCCTGTCAGTTTGGTAGTTTTCGAATAACTAAACATGCAGCTTACAAATGTGGTCACTACGTATCTTTATGGGGATCTAGATACGGAATGTACATGAAAGTTCATGGTGAACTTCATTGACCTAAGTCAAGTGGCTCTAGACCACGGAGTGCGTTTACAATAAGGTTGAAACGCTCACTAAAGTGACTACTTGATTGGGAAGGGATATGCCCGCGCGTTTCCATAACAAGTTTCGGATTCTATCGCGGTTCATGTTGGACATGATCTTCATTGGAAGCCCTTAAAGAGTTAAGGAAAACAGCTGAACACTTGAAATTCGAGTTTGAGATGAAGGATTTTGGGGGAACACGATTATGTCTCGGTTTGAAACTTAAGCATCATGTTGATAGATACTCAGGCATTTTGACAAGGTTAAACCTTCAAGCACCCTCATGATCGTCCGTAGTCTTGATCCTAAAAAGGATCCTCTTCATCCGAAGGATGATGACGAAGATGTGCTAGAGGCCAAAGTGCCCTACTTAAGTACAATAGGCACATTATTGTACTTAGTTCAATGCACAAGACCAGACATCTCATATGTTGTGAACTTGTTAGCTAGTTATAGCTCTGCGCCAACGCGACGCCATTGGATTGGTGTAAAAGATATCTTTCGGTACTTGAGATGTACGATTGATATGGGCTTGTTCTATTCCTACAGAGAGACAATGGATTCGGACTCATCACACACTAGGAACGCCGCCAACACTGGTCTACGACCTCTATATCCCCATCCCAAAACGACATGTGTTTTGGAAGGTTTTACTGATGTTGGGTATCTCCCTGACCCACACAAAGGTCATTCCCAAACTGGTTAAGTGTTCACCATGGGTAAGACCGCGATATCTTGGAGGTCTACAGAACAGACCCTAGTCGCTATATCTTCAGACAATGCAGAGATTATTGCTCTTCACGAAGTGGTTCATGAATGTATATGGATTGGATCCATAATTACGCATGTTCGAACAATTGTGGTTTGAAGTCTCCCACAGTTGAGCCTACAAGCATTTAGGATAATGTTGCTTATTTTGAACAAATGAAGCAAGGGTACACCAAAAGTGACAACACCAAGGATAATAAGCAACAATAGACTCTCCTCAAGATCAAAGTGAACTAGGTTCGATCTGAGGATAGTGTGGTAGACTTGCTCACTAAGTCATTGCCTAAATTCCACTTTCGAGAAACATGTTGGTAGCATCGTTTGCAGAAGTTATCTGAACTCCCATGACTGTAGTCATCAGGGGGAGATGCAAACATCAGGGGGAGATGTCTACATGAATGGTCTCGAAACTTGAAGGGTGTGTTGTGCTCTTTTTCCCTTCGACCGAGGTTATTTTTGTCCCACAGGGTTTTTGTTACTCGGCAAGGTTTTTAATGAGGCAACGAGAGGAGCACCACATTTGGGCGACACAAGGGGGAGTGTTCAAGTAAATCCAGAATATGTTTCTGGCCAAAACTCTAGGTTACTTGACATAGTTGTAATTGGGTTTTGAATTAGAGATATTCTCGGAGATATTCATAGATATCCGATTAATTGTACGATTATCTTTCCTTGTACAACTTTGATTCTATGTCTTGTAATACTCTATATAAAGAGGCTCCTATTATCAATTAAAGCAAGACTCAATTCTCTCCCAATTCATTTTTCTTTAAACAATAAATAAATTTTTGAACAATTAGCCAAGGTTTCAAATTTCTCCAAAATCAAATTTTCATAGAAATTTCTGTAATTTTGAAGTACCAAAATTTCTTAAATTTCTGTGAAATTGTATGTCACCAACAATGATTTTTTTACTTCATACTTTCATGAAGAAATATGAAATTTTGATTTTTTTTGTTTGTTTTGCAATTAAATTGAATACAACACGTCCAAAAAAAAAGTTGAATACAACAAAAAAACCTTTTTGCTTTTATCTGCTACAAAGTTGAATGTTCCAACAACATAATTGCTTTTTTGCTTCATCTCAAATGTCATATACTTCATAAAATGAAACACCATATTGAGTAATTTCTCAATATTCGATATATGGATTGCATGTGGAAAGAGATCAACACACATACAATACCCATGTGATGAAGTACCAAAATCATTTCCAAAATTCATGTATTTGGGAGCAGTATTGTATGATACTAAATGGAAGCAGTTCAACCAGCTAGATCGATCCACATTGTAGTAGCTTTTATATTCTTTTTGTTGTACTTGTTCATTTTCATTTACGGGGTTTTAGTATTACGTCATACTCATTTTTAATGTAGACGTAACAGCAACCAACCAAGTGAACCAACCAACACTTATCTATATCATTTATGATCTCCAACCAAATTTGGAGAAAATTGGAGTGCTCACCTTTCAGCACAGTTGAGAATAATTAAAGAACTTGAAATGCTTGTGAAGACTATAAAGCCTCTTGGCTGCATTTATAAGAGCCAAAACAGTCCCCACTTGCTGAGGAAGGTATACAGAAAAAATGGTGGAACAAGTGTGTTAAGAAGCTTAATTGTAAAAATAAAAATTGTATTATTGCCAAGTGTCTCAGTCAGCATTTTATGACAAAGAATTAATCAATATCTAGTGGAGGATTTGTTCTACAATTGCCCATTTATTTACGTCCAAATTAAGGTGGTGGACTATTGTGTGCGAACTTTCTTTCGAATGACTTCCTTAAAAATAATAGGTTACACTCACTTTGTTTGAATAGTCTACAGATTAAGATATTTGAATACATTACTGATATGATTTTTTCGATTAGATACATGATATAGTTTTTCGATCAGATACATGATATAGTTAATTAAAACCATAGTTAGTAATAAACAGGTCGTATATAGTATGCGAAAAACACGTACTTGTATTATTCGGAAATTTTATCAAATAGTTCGTTGAATTAATCCATTTTATCAAAAAACCGTAAAAAAATATTTTATTCGTGTATAATATGAAAAATTACTAACTATGATTAAAACATCACATTCCGTTTTAATGTAGACGTAACAGCAACAAATCAACACTCATCTATATTATATTTAAGAGAACCCATTTTGATTAGTTGATTAAAACGTCATACTCCTTTTTAATGTAGACGTAACGACAACCAACTAGTACTTATCTATATCTATATCTATATTATATTTAAGAGAACCCACTTTTTTTGAAATTGTGATTTCATTGAATCAGATAACGATTACATCGTTTCGAATGACATCCCTTATAAATTCGGGAGCTGTTACCAACCAAAGTTGGCTTACATTATTCCTAATAGCATGAGAAGCCAACAGATGTGCAACCTTGTTTGCTTCTCTTTTGACATGTATAATGCTAAATCCAGGATTATCTCGTAGTAAAGATCTAACCTCTTCAACCAAAACATTCATGGTAGAGAGATCATGTGAAACCATCTGGATGGCTTGGACCAACAAAGCACAATCACTTTCAAATATTACCTCGGAGTGCTGCATGGTTTGAGCCATGATTATCCCATCTTTGAGCACTGCAAGCTCAGCATGAAAGGGGGACGTAAGCAAGGCATATGGGTGCACTTGACAAGCAAGGAAGGTACCATCACTATTCCGCAACACGTACCCTCCGCCACCGTGTCGTGAAGCGGCCTGATATGCACCGTCACAATTCATCTTTAAGACTCGCTCTATAGGTGGTTGCCATCGAATAATCTCCCTATATTGTTGTGAAGGCCTAGCATTACTTTTCTTGAACTCCTCATACCACCCCATCGTAATTAGATAGGCCTCAGAAGCATGCTTGCTTTTCTGGTCCCAGACCTGTGCATTTCTATTCTTCCAAATGCCCCACATAAGCATGATCACCTAGTTCATACCTTCCTTGTTAACCTGGGAAGCGACCGCTATAAGCCATTCTTGGAAGAGAACCCACTTTGATTGTGAAAGAACAGTAAAAGCCTTAGATCTTATGTTAATATTTAATAATTGAGTGGCAATATGGTAAATAGTAAAAGAAAATAAATAATTTTTTGAACAATTAAGTTAGATCCTGAGACTTAAAGAAAAATCAAGTCAAAATTTGGGAGCAGTACGTATTGTATGATACTAAATGGAAATAGTTCAACCAGCTAGATCAAACCACATTGTAGTAGCTTTTATATTCTTTTTATTGTACTTGTTCATTTTCATTTAGGGGGTTTTGGTATTACGTCCCCCCCCCCCTCCCCCCAGGCCCCGTTCCTTTTTCTAATTGTTAGTGGAAAAGAGGTGATGACAAAGCCTCCCATTGGGTTCTAACCATTAAAAAAAAAAAAAAGTAATTCACATTCACATTATCAATATACAACACATTTATAGTTACATATAGATAAAAACACTAGTTTAGCAACATACTACAATACTAGTTCATTACTCTTCCATATTAAATATCACAATTCTATTATAATGTATAATTTTAGAGAGGTAACATTGTAAATAGGTTTATTATAGATTAGTTTAGTCTATGTAAAAGTTTCATTCAAAAATATCATTGTATAAATGCAATTAATGTGATTTCTTTATTTTAACCAAAATTTCCACCGAAATCGAAATTTTCTCCTAAATTTACTTAAATTTGAAGTACCGAAATCAAAACCGAAACCGAAATTTGAATCCTTGATTATTATAACTAATAATTTTCAACGTACCCTAATTTTTGGATAAACAAAAATATTTAGGGGCGTGCAAAACACGGTATAAACTGACCAAATCGGCCAATAATTATGATTTGGTTAAGATTTTTTAACTTTAAAAATTGAAAGTCGGTTCAATATTGAACCAAACTATTTATGAGCCGAGTTGGTTTGGTTTCTCTTGTGCTTAAAACGCGGAACCTGAACTGACCGATATGTTTGAAATATAATAGGCTACAATTTTAAAGTTATATACATAATAAACATATATTCATTTGTCCAGTATGTTTTTAGTAAGTTTTAAATCTCCAATTATAACTTTATTCTCAAATGATATACTATCATATTTCGTGGGGTCAAAGGGTTGACCTTTTATTCGTTGATTTTCTCCTAAAACTTCATTCACAAAAGTTGTAGAGCGCCTCGATACGAGTTTGTGGATATGTTGAACGCGAAAATCGGAGTTCATATTAGAAAGTTATGATCTGCGGAAGTTATTACTATTTAGGGAAATTTCTCTATAAATTGGATTTTTTGGTAAAAAATATTCACTTTCCCATTTTGGAAAGTTTCTGGAAAATTCTGGAGCTCTCTCTCTCTCTCGCTCAGCCAACCCTGATTCGGTCGAGAAACCCATTGACCCGACCTGGAATTATCTTCTGATTCCGACGTCCTCCGGTGGTTAAACCAACGCCAACCGACTCAGAATCTTCTTCTCTCCATCCCCCAGCCCGTGACTTGCTCCCAAATGCACCGGTGACAGTGGATGGAACGACAGAAGAACAAGGCGGTGCCGACCTGGAGCGATCTCCCTCCTCCAACCACGGCGGGGCATGAAATTGGTCAAGTTTTGACGCTCTCCTCCTCCTGATCACAGCCATATAAGCCTTGAATCTCGATTCAAAGTGTGGTGGCCGGAATCACAAATTGAAGTTCAACGGTGGATATTTTTCAGGCTTGTTCTAGCTTGATCTAGGCCGAGTCGGCCTTAGTCCTAGGTATGAAAGTTGTTCCTCTCATCAAACTCTTCATTTTGACCGGTTGGATAAACCTGGTTTGGAGGTTGATCTGGCAACATGTGGAGCCCACATGTGGCTACTAGTGGAGGTGTGTGGCAGCGCATCCGGCCTCCTTTAGGGGAATTGGTTGTCATTTTATCATCTACTTGTTGATACGAGCGTTTTGATATATGATTTGTAGCATTTGGAGATCGTTTGAAATGTTAGGGTTTTTCCGTAATTTCGATTAGCTTGGTTTTCTATCCAGGAGGATCCGACCTTTGGATTGACTTGTCATTTTGACCTTAGGAGTGTTTAGGAGATTTTGGGTGGTCTCGGGTGAAGTTTTGTCTTGATTGGCGTTACTTTTGGGTTTTAGTTCAAACAGGGGTTTCGAACTTTAATCGCTTTGTGTTTCGTGTACTGAGATGAGACCATATGTGATTAGGTACTTGACGAAGTTGTCTTGAACGAGTATTTTGTGAATTTGTTATCTCGATTCTGTGAGAAGACGCAGTGGGATTCAGAGATGAGTAAATCTCACGAGGTTCATTTATGAACGGAGTTATATTATTATTCGGAATTATTTGTTAAATTGTGAAATCATTTTCAAAAATAAATATTTATTTTAAATTATATGAACTTGATCATGTACAGTTCATAGATAAGTAAAATGAGGTTTTATTATAAAAATAATTTTTCACGGGTTTTGTATTTGTGAACTATAGTTGGTATTAGCAACATTCTTGAGCGGATGACTACGTGTATATGTATGTATGTATATATATATATATATATATATTTACATGGAATATATTTGTTAATGTCTAAAATTCAACGGTGGCTAAATCTTGCTAATGCTAGTCCAAGTCCGGACAGCTACTGAAGGAGTTGTAGCGCTAGCGTCACCTATCAAGTAAAATGCAAAGAGTATCAGAGGGAGACCGCGGTTGGTAGTCTTCTCTACTCTGATGTCTAAGTCAGTCAATGTATTTATGTTGACAGAATAACGTTAGGTAAGTAATAAATGCGTAGTTAATGAGGAGAGAGGAGTGAACCTTTTATAGGTGAGGGAGAGACTGATCTCTTCCATATTTTCGATGTGGGTCTGAGATGCTTCAATTCCCAGCTTCTGATGCTTCAGCGAAGTGATCTTGGCGCAACGCGTATGAGTATGGCTCATTGTAGCTAATTATGCTTAAGCAAATGCTCATGTAAGTACAATATTTATTGGTGCAGTTGTGTAATAAGGTGGAATTAACATGTTTTGTGAGTTCAATGTTGCTATTGTTGTGATTTAATTTTCTAAGAAAATGAATGGATTTTGGTTCTTTTGAATGGAAACAATTATATTATTGACATTTTGTATTTGAGAGTTTACTTATTAAATTGTGCTGGTGGTTTAAGGGGTGAAAACAATATATCAAAATTGATTTCTATATGGTTTTTGAGATGGGAGTTGAGTTTTGAAAACAATATTTGTTGCAGTCAATTATATTGTTTTGGAAAATGTTGAGATTGTGTAACATTTTGAGTCTTGTGTGACTTTTTAAATGTTTTGGTCTTTGTATCGAGGGTCTTTATACCGAGGGCCACATTAGTGACCGGTGGGTTATCGGAACCATGCCCTTGGCATGGGTATGGTTAGGATTCAGTTAGACTCTAGTCTGTCTGCCATTGTATGTCATGGGAGGTAACAAGCAGGTTACTTGCGACTCATGAGTACTGCGACTCATGAGTACGTGTTTTTAAAAGAGAGTTTGGGGTGTATTTTTTCTTTTAATTATCCGAGGAGGGACTTGATTTCATAATAAATTGTGAGTTGAAAATAATATGATTTTGTCACTTTAGTGATGTATGTTACCCTTAAGAGGTAAGGTTGTCCAGTTTTGAAAACGAATCATTTTATGTGATTGTTTTAATGGAGTTAAAGGGGTGATTTCATGGCTTTAGTGTGACTTGTTTGATTTCCTTATTTATATTCTCTTTTCATTTCTATTGTTTGATTTTAATGTAATCTCTTGAACTAAACTTCATGCAGGGATTATTATGATTTCTATTGTTTGATTTCCTTATTTATATTTCATTTTCATTTCTATTGTTTGATTTTAATGTAATCTCCTAAACTAAGCTATAAGCAAGGATTACTGTAATTTTGAATTGTGTGCTTTTTGGTGATCTCCTGAACTAATTTTCTATGCATAGATTACTGGTTTTTATTTAGTTTTAATTTGTGAGTGCAGTTGTAGTTGAGACTCGTAGTGAGTTGAGAAATGTTTGATCATGTGATTGTGGTGATAAATGTTTCATGCGTCGGCGTTTAGACAGGCACTCCAACCCGGATACTTTCTATTGCAAATCAACACCAATCCCTCGGCAACATATGATGACCTCCTCGATGCCGCTACAGCCTTTTCCCAGGCTGAGTACGACACCTTTGGCCGCGATACCACCGCCAACGTGCACCCAGTAACCGCACCCCAGGCGAACAATCCCGATACCAGAAACAAAGACATTAACCGAGACAAACCTGCCCAGCCAAACGACAGGGCCCCACTAGAGCGCTAAGGCTACAGCGACAGGAGAGATAAGCAATACGACAAGAGCCCTGAGAAGCCAAAGTACAACTCCTCGAGCAGTCGACATTGCGATACACCATAAGGCGGCACCTGACATCTGGATGACCAGCGATTCGCGGCTCCCCGATATGAGAATTATACCACGTTCACTGCCTCTTACGAAGACATCTGGAACAATCACAAGGACATCATTCCGCGCCCACCAAAGCGCAAGTCCGGCCAATCCAAACCACAAGATAACGGCAAGTACTGCATATATAACAAGGAATTCGGCCACCCCACCAATATCTGCTGGGCACTGAAAAACGCCATTGAGCACCTCATTCAGAGCGGCCAACCAACTCTCACAATATCGTACTCTAGCTACTGGCGCTAACGCCATCAAAGTCTATGGCCAGATCCACGGCGGCGCCCAGCGCACACCCGAGACCCACCACCCCCAGAAGTGCCAATGCCTTCGACGCCAAGAGATATTGGGTCTCAGCCATGGCTGTCACACCCCCCAGGTTGAATGGAACTCACTAGCCTTTAATCGCAGCGAGGACACCATCCAAAAACACCACAACGACCCACTCTTAATCACCATGGTCATCGACCACTATCGCTGCCAATGGGTTTTGGTCGACAGTGGCACAATAGTCAGCGTCATGTTCGGCAGCTGTTACGAAGGCCTCAACCGAGATAGGAAGAAACTCACCCCCGACCATGAACCCCTAATCAGCTTCGCAGGAGAGATTACACAGCCCTTGGGATCCGATAACTTGCGGATCACACTAGGCGGCGGCAGCACTATCGCCACCATGACAGCACATTTGATCATCGTCAACTGCCCCTCCTCCTACAACGTCATCTTGGGACGCGACGCCATATGGGGACTCCAATGCTTTGTGGCAGGATACATGCTAATGATGAAGATACCCACCCCGGGTGGCATCGTCACCGTCAGAGGCGATCAAGAGCTCGCGAGACAATGCAACTCCTTGACAGTCGAAAGGGGACACAGCAGGCGAGAGGTACTCCTAACCTCAGACCCACCATCCCCATCTGACAAGCCTGATGATCCAAGGGAGGATCCCGAAACTTCGGATGATCAAGACACGCGCAGCAAAAGGAAGGACGACTAGTGCCAACTCAAGCACCCAAGACCAGATGCTTTACAAGACCTAATATCGGTCTCCATTTCCGATACCCACCCAGAAAGAAAAGTCAAAATCGGGTCCAAGACGGACCCACAGTTCGAGGCAGAGCTCATCGCCTTCCTCAAGTCCCTACAGGAAGTGTTCGCATGGTCATATGCCGATATGCCAGGAATCTCGCCAGAGCTGCTGACCCACAAACTCACCATCTCGACATACGTCCCCCCAATTAGACAAAAATGAAGGGCCTTCACAGAAGAGAAATACAAAGTGATCCAGGCAGAGGTCAAGAAGCTCCAAGACATCGGGTTCGTCCAGGAGGTCTCCTACCCAACGTGGCTCTCCAATGTTGTAATGGTCAAGAAACCCAACGGAAAATGGCGCATGTGTGTCGATTACACCAACTTGAACAAAGCTTGCCCAAAGGACAGCTTTCCGCTCCCACAAATCGATCAGCCAGTTGACTCCACCGCCGACCACAAGCTCCTCAGTTTTATGGACGCCTTCTCCGGCTACAACCAAATCACCATGGAACCCTCCGATCAGGAGCACACATCGTTCACCACCGATAAGGGCTTGTACTGTTACAAGGTAATGCCATTTGGTCTAAAGAACGCCAGGGCCACGTACCAGAGACTGGTCAATGCCATGTTCGCAGACCATATCGGTAAGATCGTGGAGGTTTACGTGGACGACATGCTCGTCAAAAGCGTCACCATTGAAGATCACATTAAAAACTTGAGTATCGTCTTCGACATCTTACTCCAATATGGCATGCGACTCAACCCGGACAAGTGCGTATTCGGAGTACTGGGAGGCAAGTTCCTAGGCTTCGTGGTCAGTGAGAGGGGTATCGAAGCCAATCCCGTGAGGAACAGGCAATTCTCGATATGGCACCACCAAATAACCAGAAATGAAGTCCAGTCCCTCACTGGGAATGTTGTCGCCCTCGTCCGATTCATATCGCTTTTAACGGACAAGTGCACCCCATTTTCAAGCTCCTTAAAACTCACCATACCGAGACGATCAACTGGGGTCCCGAGCACGACAAGGCTTTTCAGGGCCTCCGAGATTACTTGGCTTCAGTGCCCACTCTTTCAAAACCTATCCTCGAAGAGATCTTGCACATTTACCTCGCTGTATTAGTCACCGCGATCAGCGCTGCCCTGGTCAGGCGAGAGGACAGCAATGAGCTACCCGTCTACTACACCGGCAAAGGATTCAACGATGCTGAGTCAAGATACTCCGATATCGAGAAATTTTCCCTCGCACTCCTCACGGCCGCACGGCGATTACGGTAGTATTTCCAAGCGCACATGATATATGTCTTGACCAACCAACCCCTGAAGCAAGTCCTCCAAAAGCCGAAATCTTCAGGAAGATTGGTAAGATGGTCCATTGAACTCGGCTAGTTCGACATTCATTACATACCACGTGCGGCCATCAAGGGGCAAGCCACTGCCGACTTCATCGCCGAATTCATACCCCTAGAAGATGCCGCGACCTCGGACGAGATTGTCTCTGAACCCAATACCACGCCACCATGGACTCTCCACGTGGATGGATCCTCTAATAGTAAACTCATTGGTGCCGGGGTGGTCTTAACTAACCCGGAAGGGAACACATACGAGTACGCGCTATAATTCAGATTCAAAACCTCAAACAATGCAGCCGAGTATGAGGCCTTGATCGCTGGCATCCAGCTGACCAAGTAGTTAGGCGTCACGAGACTGGCAATCTTTAGTGATTCCCAACTCGTCGTTAACTAGGTCGGTGGCGATTTCCAGGCCAAGGAGTCGCATCTATCCCACTACCAAGACTCTACTCCAACGATGTCTCCCCAACTATACAATCGCCCTGATCCCTCGAGCACAGAACAGCAAGGCAGACGTCGTCACGAAATTAGCGACATCGCCCCCAGACACTGATTTTGGAAGCCTCAAATTGGAAACCCTAGACAAGCCTAGCATCGATAAGCCATTCTCGGAGATATTCCTGACTGAGAACGAGCGTCCACCTTCATGAATGGACCCATTCATTGACTACCTCTCTAAGGGCATCGGGCCCCAGGACAAGATTATCGCCACTAGGCTCCGCAGGAGAGCCACGCTATACAAGATACGGGAGGGCAAATTATACAGGAAGAGCAGGTCTTTCCCTCTGCTAAAATGCATCTCCCTCGAGGAGGGACAACGAGTCTTACTATCACTGCATAGCGGAGTCTGCGACAATCATGCCAGAGCGAGGAATCTAGCATTCAAGGCTTTGCGTAAAGGGTATTACTGGCACACCATTGAACAGGACGCAAAGCGCATCGCCAACACCTGCCTCAAATGCCACCAATTCTCCAACTCCCCCCTTGCACCATCGGTATCACTCTCAATCATCATCGCCCCTTGGGCATATTGCCAGTGGGGCCTCGACTTTATCGGCAAGTTCCTGATGGCCCCAGGGCAACTCAAGTTTGCCATCGTCGCCATATATTACAACACCAAATGGGTCGAGGCTGAGGCCCTAGCCACAATCACTGTAGCAAAGGTCATTAACTTCTTGTGGAAGAACATATACTGCCGCTTCGGAATCCTAGAGACCATCATCACCGACAACGGTGCCCAGTTCGACATCGATACTCTCAGGGAATTCGTTGGCCAGTATGGTACGTAGATCTAATATGCCTCCCCCGCTCATCCATAGACAAACGGCCAGGTCGAAGCTATCAATAAGATAATCAAGCAGAACTTGAAAAAGAGGCTCGACGATGCCAAGGGCTTGTGGGCCCAAAAACTGCCCGAGGTGCTATGGGCGATAAGAACGACCCCGACAGAGGCAAACGACGAGTCCCCTTTTTGTTTATCCTTCAGCACCGAGGTCGTGATCCCTGTCAAACATGAGGTGCGTAGCGAAAGAGTCGCATGCTTCGACTTGCTCACCAACTCGGATGGGTTGAACCTTGACTCGGATCTCCTGGAAGAGCGACGCGAGCGTGCCCACCTCAGAAATATCAACAACAAACAGCGTGGCTCGCTACTACAACGCCAGGGTCCTGCCTCGTCTCATCTCCGTCAGGGACTGGGTGATGAAGGAAAAGATGCCAACCCCAACGGGGCTTAAAGCCACTTGGGAAGGGCCGTACGAAATCATCGAGGTCGTCGGACGTGCCACCTTCTACCTAAGGGGAGTAGATGGCGTCACCGTCCCTCACCCATGGAACGCCCAACATCTCCGATACTACCCCCAGTAGGGCAAGAGTTCCAGACTCGCCCCGTAACACTATCGCAACCCCCCCCCCCCAATGCTTGTAAGCGTTTATTATCTCCTCTACCTTTTCCTGATATGTATTTTGCAGCTGCCTCCGCGCAGCATTATATGCTATGATATTACGTACATCTCGAATGCTCTCATACTGAACATAACGCCCGTCATCGCCACATACACTTATCAACATAATGTTAACGATATTGCCCTTCGACCTCTAATTGGTCGCATTTTCCCTCTATTATCACCATAGGCCTTGCGATGACCACCATAAAACAATAGGCAAGGGCACGCTATACAGCAATCCCGACTTATTGCCTACGCGATACATCAATGAATGAATGTTAATGCGATATCGCCCATGGCCGGTCTCGCTGACACAGCAAGATGCTGTCCTTCACGAACCCTTGTGTTGCTAGGTGCAATCCAATGAATGAATAAATGAATGTTACGCAATTTGCCAACGTCTGAATGAATGAATGTTACGCGATACGCCAACGTCTGAATGATTTTTGCTCGATACGTCAATGAATGAATGAATGTTAATGTAATATCGCCCACGGCCGGTCTCGCTGACACAGCATGATGCTGTCCCTCGCGAACCCTTGTGTTGCCAGGCGCGATCCAATGAATGTATAAATGAATGTTACGCGATACGCCAACGTCTGAATGATTCTTACGCGATATGCCAATGAATGAACGATAATGCGATATCGCCCACGGAAACGTCTGAATGATTTTTTACGCGATATGCCAATGAATGAATGTTAACGAGATACGACAACGAATGAATGAATGTTAATATGATGTCGCCCACGGCCAGTATCGCTGACACAGCAAAGTGCTGTCCCTCGCGAACCCTTGTGTTTCCAAGTGCGATACAATGAATGAATGAATGTTAATGCGATATCGCCCACGGCCAGTATCGCTGACACAGCAAAGTGGTGTCCCTCGCGAACCCTTGTGTTGCCAGGCGCGACATAATGAACGTATGAATGTTCACGCGATACTCCAACGTCTCAATGAATGAATGAATGATTAACACGATACTCCAACGTCTCGAATGAATGATTTTTACGCGATATGCCAATAAATGAATGCATACTAAACGCGATATCGCCCACGGCCGGCCTTGCTGACACAGCAAGATGCTGCCCCTCGCGATCCCCTGTGTTGCCAGGTGCGATCCAATAAATAACCACGATACGCCAAGTTAATGGTACGCGACACGCCAGCAAACGACGTACACGCCGCGACATATCTCACGATGAATCAACTACTTGGATAACGAGTGACATCGCCACTAAGTTACTCCTACACGACACATCACAATTCACAAGTCCCTAACGTGACAAGGGCACGCGACATGAGGTAACAATGACCATGGGCATTGCGACACGACACCAACCGAGCTTACATTAAGTCTTGCCGCACCACTCACTCTCGTCTCTAGCACTGATCACTACCAGGAATAGCACCTACGTTCCCTCCACCACAAGGACAAGCGATACAAAATGAAAAGTTCAGAAATAAAAGCGATAGAATATTGAATAACGATACGTGCTCCAAAAGGAAAATTCATTACAAAGGGCTTTGTGGCCAATAGCAATACATCAACTGCTACTTCGCACATGTGCGATACAAAATAACACAACTACTGCAAACGCGAGACATGCAACTGCCCCCACCTGTCTTCCCGAGTCCGATAAAAGCTGGCTCCAATCAAGTCTGATTCTTTGGAATTTGAGGAGCTCTGGAAGAAGATCACTGAATTGGAGGATTGATAGGCTGGCCGGGCAATGGCGGGGAAGCCTGGAGGCAATTGCGCAGCATCACTCTCCACCATATCACCACCCGATTTCCATCATTGTAGCCCGCCGCCCCCTCCAGTGATCTTGGTCCTTGGGTTTCTCATTCGGACGGCTTTTAAGTTCCGCAGGGGCACAGATTGCTCAATCCCCAAGCGGATGATGAAGCCGAGTCCTTGTGAGATTAGGCTATAAAGCCCATAACCCAAGATGAGATTAAGCTATAAAGCCCAGAAATCTGGAAATGCATATTGCCCCGAAGGAAGGAATGATTTCAGAAGCAAGAGCACAATGAAAAACAAAGAAAACGCCATGTTGAAAATATGATTAACATAACTCCTTACCCTTGCCTATTTATAGGGAAATCCCACCGCCACCAACCGATCCCGGTCGACCAATCGACGCGTTGCCTTAATGACCTGCATTCAATGACAAGGCAACCAATCGACAAAATAATAAATATATTCAACGCACGAGGGACTATCACCCAACAACATCAATTCCCCATAAACTCTACATGTCCCGATATCAAGTGGGCATCTCAAAAGTCAGACCACTCGGTCAACTGTGTCAACAAAATCCAACATATTTACAACAAAGGAAAAAACCTATCGCTATAACATAACGACACATAGTTAAGTCTCGCCCTTAGCACTGCGTGTCTGTTCTACCCGATCTCACTCATCCGTCGTGTCTCGCCCCTCAACATTCTCACCTCGCAACTCGACCTGACCATCGGCAGCATGCTCTCCAGTAGCATCACCCGCCTCGCGATCTCCAGCTTGACCCGATGCAGGCTCCGACACAACCGATTCTCGGATCACAACCCCCGGACCTTGACCACCACTTGTCGCGCTGGCTTGCGATCTTGCGGCCTTCTTGGCCTGCATATCTCTCACCATTTTCTCCTGATCAATCCAACCGGTAGCAATACCATCCCGAATCGAGTGCAAAGCCCCATCCGAGAAGGCTTTGTTCATCTTCTCTCGAAAATGATTTGTTCGGAGATAGAGATCCACGGCCTTATCCCCACCATCCAGCCTAGCCTTGGCGAACTTATCTCGGTGCGTCTCGGTGGCAGCGCGCAGTCGGAGGCACTCTTCGGCGAAGTTACTTGATCGTTCTGCTCTCGGCTAGCTCCTTCTTCAGCCGCTCAATCTCTGCCTCCCTCTCGACTGCCTCCAGCTCCACATCCCGTAAACAGTCCACCTCCCTCCGCAGATTCTCAACCTGCCCCTCGAGGTCCACCACGTTGTCCGGATAGGGAGCCAAACTCTCCAAGGCAGCAGCTCGAAGCTCCAACTCAGTATCGCTCTCTCGAACCTACCTTTCCAAATCTTGCAGACGCTCCTCGGCCTCGGCCACCCGGGCCCTAACCTGCTCTACTAACTTCAGGCCATCCTCCGCTCGCTGCAGCTTCCCAAACAAATCAAGGTTCGCCTCCTTCAACGGAGCGACGCATCCTCAGCCTCTTGACGACGGGCCTCCTCTATGGCCAGTGCCCGCTCCAGCTCCATCCTCCTCACGATCCCTTCATCAATGACTCTCCTAAAATCCTCATGCTCCACCCGGCCTTGGTCAACCACATTTTGAAGCTCACGAGCCCGATTCCTCTCGGCCTCCAGCTCCCCCTGTAGCCGCGCTATTTGTGGATCAAAATGAGCCACCAACTCGCTCGAGGCATGGTAATTAAAGTTCACAGCCTGCATTATACCATTGTCAACACCCTTACACGAACATAACAAAATAGTGTAAACTCATAACAAGACATACCCTCATCAACCTCTCCTGAGCCTCTCGATACCCAAGACGCGGATCCTCGACATTCATACGACTACGGTCACGATAACAGTTCCACAGGTCAGCCACCATATGAACGATGGCGCCATCAGTGATCCCAATCTCCCGCAGGGTACGGGCGAGACCCCCGGCAACCTCATCACGTGAACCCCGCGAACCCCCACTTACAGATCTCGAGCGCGACACATTATCCACCCGAGATCTCTTACTGCCACGAGTGTCGACGACAGTACCAACAAGGGGACTCCCGAGACGAAGTTGAGATGCCATCCTTTTCCTCGACCCAACCCCATCCGTACGAGCACAGGTGTCCAACACTCGAACTTCTTCCAACTCGCCATACTGGGTTACCACCCCGGTAACTTGAGCAAATTCGATTATACTATCGTTTGCCTCGGGGCGTACTTCAGTCACCTCAATCGTCAGCTCTGTCTCGCCAACGGCTTGGCTTGTCACCTCTGCCTCCCCACTATCCACAGTGATGACTTCCCGTGAGACGGGATCACCCACCTCCTCACCAAAAATGGTTTCCAACTGTTCCAGAACAGCATCCTGCACCAGGCGAGCACGAGCACTAGTATCGCTCTGACGCCGCTCCACCTCCTCCAGCAACTCCTCCACGGAGATCTCTACCTCCACCGTAGGCTTCGAGGCCCGAGCCCTATCACCAAGATCCTCACCTCCCACCGAAACATAGGGGGACTGCCTCTCTGCCTCCCTAGTCTCGGGGGACTGACGCTCACCAGCACACACTTGGGGAAGCTCACCCACCTCGCCTACCTGCATGGGCCGATCCTGACCACCCCGAGCTGGCTCCAGAACAAAGGGAACTTCATCCCATTCGGTCCCAGTCTCCCCCTCGGCCCGCTGATTGAGATACTCTAGGACAGCATCAGGGAACCTCAGATACATCTTATCGGGCAACAACATGCTCACCCGATGATCGGTCACACGCACCTTATCAGGAAGGTCTACATCAATTAGCCTTATCGTCTGCGATTCTCCAGCAACCCTTGGATAATGACGTCAGGATCAATATCGGCATATGGAGCGTCGCTCTTGCTCGGGGCCTCGGTCGGAATATCGGCTGCGCAACATACAAACAATGTCAGTAGCGATACCCTACAACACATATAACACACCAACAGTAAAAAGAAAATCCCTCACCTAGAGACCTCCCCAACTCGAATCTCTCATAGATCAGCAGCCTACACAGATGATAGAACCCTCTCGGAAACGCACCCATCACCCTCGCCACACACTTCCACTCCAACGTGGTCAACTTCACCTCCTGCCTCACTACGATGCACAAAAAGACTATTAGCATACACCATAGGCAAGAAAACCCACCAAAAACACAATCACGATACTCATATATGGGTTGGAACCGGCTCGGAGCCCGATGCACCATATCCGGATTCTGCCACCGACCGCCTACTAGGCACGGCCATCCTCGCCAACGTGAATATATATTCGATGGCAAGTCCTCAATAACGGTGCGGCCGCGCGCCCTGAAATTCACGCACCCGCTATCGCCTTCTTTGGTCGAGTACGACAATTTGAACAAGGAATTGAACTCGCCGATACTTGGACACAACAACTTGCTCAACTTCCATAGCAGCAATACACCCATTATATGCCTCAACGCATTGGGCGATAGCTGCCCTACTGCTATATTCAGACAGGACAGCAGATACTGCAATTCCTCTGGTAATGGAAACGTCAACCCACACCTGAGTTGATACTCATAAAAGCCTGCACACCCCAATGGGGGGTGACTAAAGACTTCACCTTCTCTCAACGGACGCAACAAGACACTCTCCAGGATCGCCCAAGTGGCCGTCAGTTCGGCAATCTGCTCTTCCATCATACTCGGGCCAGGTTGGTCAATGGGTGTCTCGCCAAGAAGCAATCGCCCATGAGGCATGCGCGGGATCTCCAATACCTCCACTTCCTCCGCATCGAGCACATCGGACACCATGGGCCGCTCAACCCTAGCCGAGGCCCCGCGAGAGGAACCCTCGCTACTCCCTCGGGACCTCCCGGCGATACCTCCGCGAGAGGCCCCGCTACCACCACCACGGGGAATCCCCACGCCTCCACGAGAGGAACCTTCTCGCCCACCACGACCGCGATTCTCACGCGCCATACTCCGAGCGATTCAGATACTTGACTACGTCTCCTTTCGATATCGCCTTCCTCGAAACTCTCCCGCAAAAATCAGATCCCTGAGCTCTATCCGGAGCAACCAAGCAAGACTAAGTTCGACCCAAGGCTCAAAACCCTCGAAATCTCACCGGACATAACTCAACCCAAAACCCGCTGGCCAAATCACTTTCCCAGAGCACGACCCCCCCCCCCCCACAAGATGCACGCACACCAATACCCCTGGATAAACCAAGAAGGTCAAGAGACAGCGTACCGGTTCACTCCTCCGGTTGAAACACTGAAACGGCGACGACCACTTAGCGTCCAGATAAAAGCTCTCCACACAACTACAACTACAATCTCACCCAATCCTTTTCTCAAGCTCCAACACGAACGCAGAAACAGTAACCATCTCCACCTCTCTCCTCTGTCTTTATATAAGGACCTTGAGCACGCAGGGACCGTTGGACTTGCAAGGACAGTAGCCCCAGATCTCACCACTTGTTCGACATCCCCGAGCGTTACAGAGGTCGTGCGCCATCACCTCGGCTACTCCCCACTCTACCATTATTACACGTTACGGATCCTAGTACGCCAGTCTTCCCGCACACGAAAGCGAATCAACTCACCACACGTGTCACCAGGGCATCGCCTATGCGCTAAAAAATGCATGCAACCCCACCACCGATTCGTGATAGCGACACCATGGTGAATGCCAACATATTTCACTCACCCCAGCCAAGACTCCTTTAAGTGGGGACTTGGGGGACTAGGGGGAAATGGCTGTATGGAAGCCACGTGGCATAAACTCGCCTTGAACTTTCGATACTTTTACCAGCGACAAACTCCCCACCCAAGAGAACTCTTGATCGGGGATTTGGGGGACTTGTTGGTATACACATACCTCTTAGGCACAAGTATCGGAAGCACAAGACTCGTATCGCCTATACACCAGCGAGATAAGCTCCCAACGTGGGTGGTTCCGATACCCTTCGGGTGATATCGGAATCCCAAGCGTCCCACACCGAAAGAAACGGGACCAAGCTCCCACAAACCTGCTACATTAAGGACATCTCCAACAACCCTAAGAGGTAACTGTTTACTATTGCTTTCCATTATCATTATCTTTCTCGATACTAACTTAGGCATCGGAGCGTTGAAGGCCGGCACACTCGGTCTTCCCTCTGACCTTTGTCTGTTTTGCAAATAATAGAGATCGATAACGATAGTAGCAGACCGATACAACCCGTGTTCAGTTGGACCAGACAGCTCTCGAAACCACTAAAACACATATTGCTCAAAGACTCTTTCACCTCGACTCTTGAACTCCTATATAAGGATGCACAATGCCTCTTCTTGGGTAACGCACATCTTCTCCTCTACTCTTAGTCTACTACTTTGAGATTATACTGACTTGATTGTCGAAGAGCTTTACCCGGTACCACACCGATCCTAGCCAGTGTTTTGTAGGTTTTGCAGCAGCATACCGAAGACCAGCTGCATACTAGAGAATGGCTCATATCCCCTCAAGTTTGGTACATGTTATCTCCAACGTATCAGATACAGAGATAATCAGCCTCCATAGAGTAGATTGATGTAAGTTGTCTACAATACGTAGGAAGCTCAGGAGGAATTGGTAGCGGTTAATTTTTTTTATTTTTTTTCCGGCTTATTGTTTGTTATATTCTTTTTCAGTACAAGTAGAAGTAAAGAGAGACGAATGAGCTTTGCTAGTGTTAGCCTGCATAACCCAGCTCTTTAGAAATTCTGATATGTTAAAGCCTGCAAAGGCCGACTCTACTTGATTCAAAGCTCCAAGGTTGTTGGAGTGCAGTGATGCATGGGCTACTTGCAACCCTTGGACTTCCACGAGTTCAAAACCCGCCATTTCTGGTAACTTCTCGTTACCCACAAGAGTGAGCACCGCATGCATCCCAATACTACTACTCGACTGCTTTCCAGCACTCTTCACCCTAGGACTATGCGGCGCTAAAGTTAAAGTGAGACATGCCAAAGCTGCCGCCGGTGCCTGCGCGAGAATTTCCTCCTTCTCCTTCACTAGCAATGCATCACAACCAGCAGCATCATGTATAAACAAACCACAGCTCAGACAGAAACCCTTAATTTTCTCATAAACCATTGTCAGCTCTGGCACCACTACCGGTGAGAATTCAAACACCTTCCAAACCCTGACTTGATGCCAAACATCAAAGACAATCCGGATGCATTGTTCCTCCTCCTTCTTATTGAGGACTGTATGATCAAATCGAATCACGCGACCTATGGTCGACCCAATAAACCCTAGAGCTGTCTTATTACGTAGAACCAGCGGTAATCCTTTGATCACAACCAAGGTCTCCAATGAATTCAGAGGGACCTCCGCCGCCAATCCGACACCATCATACTAGATTACACGCATTTTTATGCATGTAATTGTATCTAAAACACGATAAATTAGTTAGTCCTCAAGTCAATTATATTGTAATTAATCCATTTTTATTTACTTGTAGGAAATAAGCGGAGTTGCGGAAATCGTGAGAAAATGATGTAAAATTGGAGTTAATTAGAGTTTCCGAGAAAGAGATGAAATAGTCGATGCGGTCAACCGTGGTCAACGCCATCAAATGAGCGGAATCTAATTGCCTCCGATAGTATATGCGGAAATGCATTGAGAAGAAGAGGGAGAAAAGAACAAAAATAATAATAAAAGAAGCAAAGTGTTAATTAAACAAAGTGTTTAATTAACAAATGGTGGGCACGTGAGGAAGCAAAGGGAATCAGCAGCATGATGATTAATTAAACCATAAATTAATCAATGGTTTGATTAATCATAATTGGGCGTAATCCATTCTAACTCACACACCACCACGTGCCATTTAATTTCTCTCCTTCTTTTTGAACAGCCTAGATTCCGTTTCTTCTCCCTCTGGCAATCATCCATCCATCCATTTACTCACACTACCCTCCGTCCTTTACGAGAACCCTACAGCTGCACACCCATATATAATTCCCTCTCCAACAGTAGCCGCACACGACACACCACCAGAATTCCTTTTCTCATCCTCTCTTCCTCCCCAAAACACCACACCACCATACGCACTATATATTTTCTTTTAATCTTCACTACTCCACATCAAATCCTCATCAATTTCTCAAGGGACTTCAAGGAACATCAATATTTGAGATTTGGTAAAAGTGGGAAATCATAAATCAAGGCTTGCCATACTTGCTCCTTAGCAATTTGTGACTTGTTCTTATTGCTTCTCACTCCTCTTCACCTTTACCTCTTTAATTGATGTATATTTTTGTTGATTTATTGTTGGGTTGTGAGTAGTCTATTTAGGAAGCTAGGGTTTGAGCCCTAGCATGAATTTGATGTAATAAATATGTTTTAATTCAATGGCTTTTAATTTCATGTTTGGCATATGTTCTAATCTATATTATTTGGCTTAGATGCATGATTAGGAGCTTGATTAACTCTTCAATGTGTAGATGAGCATATCTAGAACAAATTAGGGGACCTAATCACTTCTCTAATTTATAGCTAGGACACTTGTTTAGAACATGGTTAGTTACAATACCAATTTCGATTGCCGTATTGGCTAGCTTGGGAACTTTGATTCTAGGACTCTTCGCCTTTTGGTGCAACTAGAGGCCCTAACAAGGCTCTAGATTGTCCCAATTGAGTTTCTACGACCCTTGATCCGGAGTAGGAATACCCTTTAAGGAATCTAATGACCCATGAGCCTTGAAAAGCCTTGGGTACGGTTCTTGATGCCATTATGAATTGAATGAACATTGTCCGAATATATTTATGCATTAAATTTGGCTAGGAGGATACCCTAGTGACCTAATTTCCACTTCTTGATTAGTTTCTATTATATTTATCTTTAGTTGCAATTTTAATTTTCAATTGTCAATTTTATTTTTCACAATCAAAATCAAATTTCACAAACCACTTTCATTGTCAATACCACTCGGTTGTGGGTTTCCGCATTCACTTGTGGTTCTCTTGACCAATTTTAGGCTTGGTTGTTCAGAGTCGTGATTGATCAATGCCGCAGCTGAGCCATCCCCCATGGCAGCCATAGGGACGGTGAGTTAGGATAGCTTTTGTCGAAGAGAAATCCATGAGAAAACCCTAGCGCAGAGAGACTGTGAGGTCAAGAAGCCATAAATTTTTTTAATGATTCACTTATTCATTAGTACTAGCTTAATGTGATAGTATTAAATAGTATGAGAGATTAAGAGATGTGATATGAGAAGATCAAAGAAATTGCAGAGATTATACAACAATAGAGTGGTTATGAATAGTGAATATAACAAAAACCATACTGACCAATTCAATAAAGGGATTTTGTCTATTTACCCCATTTTTAGGGATTTTTTTCTCACTAACCCCATTAAGTTTTTTTAATTCCCTTTTACCCAACGCACTCTAAGCGAGTCTTCCCTAATACCCCATTAAGATTTTTTTTTTGTTTTTAATTTTTTTTTAATACCATTTTACCCCTCACCCATTTGTTACTTAATTAGAGAAAGAGAGAGAAACCATAGGAGACTTCGCCGGAGCCCGTCACCGGCCGCCGGAATCCGGTCAACGGTCGCCGGATTTCGGTCAACTTTGGCCGGATTCCGTTCACCGGCCACCGCCCACCGAATTTTTCTGAAAACCTCTATTGCCCTCCAATAGAGGGGCAATATACCTCTATTGCCCCCCTAGACGTCTATCAACCATGTATTGCCCCCCAATAGACGTCTATTGCCCCCTAATAGAACTTTCGGTAGCAGGAATGAAAACTAATTTTTCTAAGATTAGACAAATAAAACTTTGATTAAAGAAAAAAATGAGGTAATTACATCAATTCAAAACATATATTGCCCCCCAATAGACGTCTTGCCCCCCAATAGGACTTTCAGTCACCAAAATGGGAACTAATCTCTATAAATTTAGACAAATAAAACTTTGATTACAGGAAAAAAACAAGAAGATTACATCAATTCAAAACGTCTATTGCCCCCCAATTGCCGTCTATTACGAGATGATAAAACATTTCTTTTTTTATTTTTTCTTTCATTCTAGGCCTTTTGCCCACAAGTTTACTTAAAAAAGAAAAAAAATGGAAATGAATACGTTTTGTAATGGCAGAAAAGTCAAGGATATGCATGCTTGATCAAAAAAAGAAACTCAAGGATATAAATAATGGTAGAATAGCGTTTCGTAACCCAATGATCCAAAAACTAGACAGATTGACAAGTGACAACCAAGTCTTTTATTGGAATATGATCTTATATCACTTTGTGCTCCAAGACTCGAAAACTAAACAGAGTCAACTCAGTCAAGTATTCCAGGTTCAAAACCCAACCTTCCTACCCAATTGGATATGATCAATTAACCCTACCTAGTACCTAGCTCTGCCGCAGTCGACGTCGTCAAAGCCACTTGAGCTGGAAGAGGGAGGAGCAGGTCGGGTCGGGTCGGGTCGCCACTGCTTGGAATCTGAGATGCAGTCGGAGCCTAGAATAATGAGATGTTCTTCGCGTGGCAGTTGAGCTTCGGAGCACGAGCAAGGCGACGTGGCCGGGAAGAACAGTGAGGGAAGACGGCCTGGGTTGAGCGCCGGAGCCTGAGGGGGGAGAGAGAGAGGGCTTGGACAGAGGGAATTGAGTGGCATTGATGTAGTTGTTTAATTAGGCTAAGGGTACATTTGTCATTTGCTTTTAAATTGGGTTAATGGGAACAAAAATAAGTTGTTGGGGTAAGTAGGATAATTTTTGCTCATTTTGGTGCTATTGGTCAAGAACCGTTCAATAAACTTCGTGCGCAACTCTTCACCTGTATTAAGCAATACCAGTCATTATTTCTCAGTTATTTAACAAGTCTTCACAACAAGAAATCAGATTTGATACTGCAAGATAATGTGACTACAAATAATTTTCACCTACTCATAATTTCCAATTTTCCATAGTGAAATTCGCAAGTCTTATATGTGGGTCACATATTTGGACAAAAATACAATAGTAATTATTCAATTATGAATTATGCAGATGATGTGCTTGCTCAGTTAGGAGCAGCAGCTCTTATATATACAAGACCGACTTAGAAATTAAGAAACATCAAGGTAATCACAAAAGCTCCGTTAATGGCTGACAACACCGTCCTACTAATCTTATGGATTCCATTTCTCCTCCTTCTCCCTTTACTACTGCTTTTACTGAGAAAGCAGATCAATAAGCCACAAAAGCATTTCCCACCAAGCCCTCCTAAGCTTCCCATTATAGGCAACCTCCACCAGTTTACTCAATCTGGTTCATCACTTCATCAAAACCTATGGAGACTATCACAGAAATACGGACCACTCATGCTCTTACACATGGGTAGCAGACCGACCCTCATAATCTCATCAGCTGAAGCAGCAAAACAGACCTTGAAAGATAATGATCTCCACTGTTGCAGTAGACCGGCCTCCTCGGGATCTCGCAGACTCACATTTAACCATCTAGACATAGCATTTTCGCCTTACGGTGAATATTGGCGAGAGATAAGAAAGATATGTGTGCTTGAGATTTTCAGTGCGAAAAGGGTTCAGTCGTATAGGTCTATTAGAGAAGAAGAAGTCGTGAAGATGATTGATTCAATCTCTAACGCATCAGCTTCATCTTCTCCTGTTAACCTTACTGAGAAGTTGTTTTCTCTCATGGGCAGTATAATTTTCAGGATTGTTTTCGGGACAAGTTTCCAAGGGAGCGA
>LYNE01000911.1:73771-84671 GCA_001662545.1 Rosa x damascena
GTATGGGAGTTCACTACAACAAAATTGGTCTTTTAAGACACACAATGTGCGCCGTAAAAAATATTTTTTGCACCTCGTAAAACACTCTTTTGCGCATCGTGAAAGATGTTTTACAACTTTTATTTTGTGTGCCATAAAATACTCTTTTGCGACCCTTTAGCGTATCGTAAAAGACCCTTTAGCGTATCGTAAAAGATGGCTTCATTCACACTTCTAATATACAATGCTTTCTATTAAACCCTTTCATTCAAGCATAGTAAACAAAAGCATTCATGTAGTAAATTATATCAATTAAATAACTTCATATTACAAAATCATAGTATAATTAAACTGGTTTTCAAATATAAAACATGCTAGCTAGATTAGAATTGTCTTTAAATTGATTACATGAGTACTTGAAGGGGCTGATTATAGCTCGACAATGACTTTTATCACGAAAAATTCCCCATAAGAAATTTTATGTACTTGGACTTGTAACAGTATCTGCAAGAAAAAAATTCCAGGCTATCGTATTAGGGCCCCAAGTAAACAATTACAATCGGAAGCACATATAGTTTTGTGTGCATGTAACTAAATGCATAAAAACTACTGAAGACACCAACTTCACAATGCAGGAAGTTATCCTAGTTAATTATATTTAAGACACAATAGTTTGTGACTTGGCCCCTAGCCTCCTTGAAACCCTACAAATTTTCTTGCTACAGTTATAATTAACCACTATATTGATGGTAGATAAGCAATGTAAGTAAGATATCAATAAACAACCTATCAAATAAAAATTCCCTAAAAGTTATCTAAAAGGCCGAAATCTCTGCAAGAGATGAGGCATTCTATGAGAAAGCTTACTCAGTGAGTCTAAGACTCTAAATGCAGCTGTTAGATGTAAATATCAGCAAATCTATCATTTAAACGTAGCAAATTATGTAGATTCATTAAAGTTTGTAAAGTTATAAACCTTTTCCTGGACTGGATATAGGTGAAAAGTTCAGGTATTTGAATGAGTGTGGATATCATTTGTAGGTCAACTTGTTGTTAGAAATTTCAATTATTGTTTCGAAACTTCAATTTCGTCAAGAATCTGACATTTACGAATTTGATATATTTTAGTCAATATTGGTATTTAAAACCTAGTTTTGAATATATTAAAGATATTATTCCTACAAAGCTGAGTAAAGGGTCAATATCATGTAGAAAGCTACAAGTGAGATGAGAATCACATGCTGACCACCCAAAGGTTTTTTGTTTTTTTTGTTTTCGACACCCTCCTTTCAGATTGTTCGTTGTATCCCAAAGGCTTCTAGATCCAGAGATTGATCCACTAGGGGCCCGGACAAACCAACATAGCATTGCAGCCCCTCTATAGCCACTTTTATAATTCAATAAATAACACTAAACCAACCTAGTGCTTGAACGCAGAACGTGAGAGTTCCACATCTTGAACGTTCTCGTAGGAGACCCATTGCATCCACTAAAGCATTTTCCATGGTTCCATGCCCACTGTTTAGTTCATGTGTTCAAGTCTTTTGTAGTTTTGTCCCAATTTCTCTGTCTCTTTCCTCTACTTGATCAATTATTGTTTAGTTCACGGACTCAAGTCTTTCATACTTTTGTCCCAATTTCTCTTTCTCTTATCTTATCTTAATCAATTACTGACATGTGTTATGCCATAAGTTAAACAAGTAGGATAAAAAAAGAGGTCAGTTTAGCCAAAAACAGAAAACAAAAAATGGGTTTTTTTTTTTTACGACAAGCTATATCAAATAAAATTAAAGAGTACATGGAGCGATGCAAAAGCATCGAAAGAAAAATAATAAAGCATAGCAAGACGCACAAACGCATCTATAATATAGAAAAACAATAAAGGATAACAAGATGCACAGACGCATCTAGAATGAAAGGTAACCAGGATGTGACTTGATGACGAACGTCATCGCTGCACTGCATATGTCACGAGAGCAGTGAAAATATAGTAGTAACCGTAACCGTAACTGTAACCAGTGATATGATCACCTAGGAGAGGTAATTCACTCACCGAGAGTTCGAAAGTAACCGAGTGTGTCAAAAACTCGAAAATTAGCAAATGAACTCCCAAGAACCAGAACCAATACCAGATCAATATGAGCAGTTGTCTCGGATTCAAGATCCTGATTTGAAAGCGACCCGGGTCCCAAATACGGATCCAAATCCGGCCCGCAGCCAAAATCAAGTCTACCAAGGCAAACTTGACCAAGACCCAGGCCCAACTTATCCTAATCTGGGCACCCAAAACCTTGGGAACTCTAGCTTCAGCCCTTCTCTGGACACCCAAGCGTCTGGGCATCCATCCAGCTCTGCGTCGCCACCCCAGCGAGCAACCCCGCCTCCATAACTCTGAAGAAGCCAAGTTGACACCAGAACGATAATCCGGGAACAACCTGAGGGCCCAAACGCCAATCCTCCAATCTGTATGCCCCAAAGAACTCGACCGCAGTTGTAACCAAGGCCACCGCTTGAAAGTATCTGAACGCAGGATCTCCTTCCACCACCGCCGCGACCCATCGGCACCCACATATCGAAACACCACCATCATAGAGGATCTGAAATCAGTGCCTCTATCCATGACAGAACCGGGATCCCATATCTGGTTTGGATCCACCAGACCAAGGCGCCGCCTACCATCATCACTGAAACAAGGAGCATTAGCGGTTGACCCAATCCCGGAGGGAATGAATCCCATCGCCAAAACGATGAGATTAGGATGCAGCAACCCCAAGGTTGAAAATAGGAGATTCTTTAATCCAAAGGACTCACAACTAAGGACCTTGAGCGCCATCATCGCAGGCCAAGGAAATCAGACGATGAAACCCTAGGGTTAGCCGCCGCAAAGGGGAGAGAGCGAGAGCTCTCATCAAGGTTTTTTAAGAAACAAACAAATGGGCATAGATTCAAGTCTTTCGTAATTTTGTCTCAATTTATGTGTCTCTTTCCCCGTCTTCATCAATTATTGATATGTGTTATGCCACCTAAACATAAGTTAAACAATTAGGACAAAAAAGTTGTCGGTTTAGCCTAATAAATAAAAATACTAAATTGGCATAGGATAAAGAAGAGTGGATTAAAAAAGAAAAGAAAAGACAAGTTAAACAGCCACATAACTCACTACTCTCTAGTCAAACACGTGTAGTTGTGGAATTATACACAAACCATGATCCACTGATTTTCCAGAGTTATAGTCACACGAAGGAGATGGATCAAATATCAAACTAACAAATCACATAGATAGTTTGCATACTTATCCATCTATGAAATCCTTGATCCATGTGTAGTCTTTCGATTTCAAGCAAACGTCCAAAGAATCCACATGATAATTAGATATGGGCATATGGGCATGAGAGGCAAAAGAATCTGAAAATTGAAATCGATTAAGCCCTTTAGATATAACAGTTTCTTCCACCATGAGCATAAGGTAAAGAAAGAGCAGACCAGATGTTACGAATATGTGCTTTAGAGGTTGAAAACTATAAATTGTAAAATTCATAGGACTATGTTTGTATCATTGTATGGTGTTGTAGATGCGGGCAAGGTTTTAAATATCTGCGATATTTATGATATATCCCCCGATATCTCATTTTTTTTACGGACCGATATATCTTTTGGGGTAAATATCTTATCTTCTACCGTTTCTGAAAAATTTCTCCAACATTGTCAAATATCCCCGATATATTAGATATTTGCAATATATCCCCGATAAAGTGAAGAAATATCTGTAAAATTTGAGGTAAAAAAAAAAAAAAACTCAATAATTCTCTAAATGAAAATCTGTGTGAAAAGAGATCTCCTCAAGGCAAATCTGAGTGAAGAGAAATCCCCTCAAGGTGAATCTAGGTGAGTAGAAAATCTCCTCAAGGCGAATCTAGGTGAGGAAAAAAATCCCCTCAAGGCGAATCTAGGTGAGGAGAAATACCCTCAAGGCGATTTTGGGTGAGAAGTAATTCTCTAAATGCAAATATGTGTGAGGAGAGATTTTGGGTGAGAAGCAATTCACTATAGCAACTCCAGATAGTTCTGATGATGGTGGAGATGGTGGAAGCGGAACAGGTGGTGGAGGTGAAAGATATGAATATGGACAATCTTCTGTGGATGGAGGATTCCAATTTACCTATGAATGTAATTTTGATCATACCATCCAAGATGAAGACCACAGAGTGAGAACAACTGGTCATGGTGCTCAAGAGAAGACCCGATATGGGAGGAGGACTAGAGGTGCAACTGATGATCAAAGTACCCCATCTGATGTTTCTTCAATTATCTTAAGTTTTGATTCTATCAGTTTAAGCACAGAGCGCAGTGGGATCTCAAATGAATCTCATGAAGGCAACAATCAATTTGGTTATGATGCTTATAGATATAATCAATATGGTTGTATATGATCAGTTATCCAGTTGGGTTCATCCTTATTATCCCCTTATAGGGGAAACAGTCGGCAGCTCTAAAGAAATCTATAACTATCATGTTCATCACTACAATTCGCACTATATGGGTCATATGTCTTGGTTTGATTATTGCATTTTCGTATACCAGCGAGCGGCTTTTCAACCGCCTAGAGTCTCTTTTTGGATGTAGATGAAGTTAACATTCATATGTATTTATATGTAATTCTAAATTTCTAATAAATTGACTTTTTTCAAAAAAAAATATTTTTCTCCTCTATCCCTGATATATCTCCGATATTTTCGATATCTCTATTTTAAAGTACCGATAAATATAAAGATACCGATATTTAAAACTTTGGATGCAGGATTCCAAATGGATCTCATATGGTTTCCAGAGAGATAGGATGGAGACACATTCGCAATTTTTTATTGCAAAAGTCTAAAATAAATAGAAAGGTTAATGGAGATAGATTGTGTTAGGTTGTCTTAGGTGCCATCGCATGTGTCACGCATTATTCCCTAGGTGCCATCGCATGTTGTCACGCATTATTCCCTCAAAATAAGACAAGGACTGTCGGCCCGTGTGACTACATATGAATCTCAAATGGATCTCATAGATCTTGTTTTTTGAAACGATGGATCTCATAGATCTTTAACAAAGAGAGGATGGAGACGCAAAGGCAATTTTTTATTGCAAAAGACTAAAATAAACAAAAAGGTTAGTGGATGACTCTCTCAGCCTGTGTGGCTACTGTTCCCCATTGAGATTGAGATTCAGGGTGAGAAACTAGAGGTCATTTGAAGACCACGGAAAGATGTTTATCCTCTCTGTCCTTACTCCCGTTGCCGGAGGAGTAGTGAATAAGGTGGCTTTACTTGCTATTGATCAATTAAGACTCGAAATTGTCTGCTGTTTCCACAAAGAGCTAAATAAGCTCAAAGAATCCTCAACTCTAATTGGAAATATAATCCATGATGCTGCTCACGAACTTGAAGATGGGGATCTGCGGGCAAGGGCCGAGTGGATGAAGAGACTTATAAGCGTAGCTTATAATGCAGAAGATATCCTCAATATGAAGTTTGTCGATCGGCTTCTTCTGGAACAATCTTCTTGTATTTCATCTCAAGATGGCACGCAAGATTCACAACATCAACACATCCTTGGATGATCTCTACAAGCAAGCAGCTGGCGTGGGACTCGTCAGATCAAATGGAGGTGCAGCAACAATTGAAGGTAGGCGGGACCTAGGATTGAAATATCTACAGATATTTCTGATATATCCCCGATATCTCCATTTTTCGACGAACCGATATATTTTAGGGGTTAATATCTTATTTTCTATCGTTTATTCCAAAATTTCTCTGACATCGTGCAATATTCCCGATATATTAGATATTTAGAATATATCATCAATAAAGTGAAGAAATATTTGTAAAATTTGATAAAAAAAATAAAATAAAAAATAGAAAAAACTCAGTAATTCTCTAAACGTAAATCTGTGTGAAGAGAGATATCCTCAAGGGAAATCTGGGTGAGGAGAAATCCCCTCAAGGAGAGTTCAGGTGAGGAGAAATACACTCAAAGTTATTCTGTGTGAGAAGTAATTCTCTAAATGCAAATCTGTGTGAGGGGAGATTTCCTCAAAGCGAATATGGGTGAGGAAAAATCCCCTCAAGGCGAATCCAATGAGGAGAAATACCCTCAAGGTGATTATGTGTGAGAAGTAATTCTCTAAATGCAAATCTGTGTGAGGAGAGATCTCTTCAAAGCTAATATGGGTAAGGATTGAGGAGAAATATGCTCAAAGCGAATTTGGGTGAGGAGTATTTGGCTATGACCTCAAATGAATCTTATGAAGGCAACAATTAATTTGGCTATAACGCTTATGGATATAATCAATATGGAGAAGTATATGATCAGTCATCCAGTTGGATTCATCCTTATTATTTCCTTATATTAAAAACAGTCTGCAGCTCTAAAGGGATCTATAATCATCATGTTCATCACTACAATTCGTACTATATGGGTCATATGTCTTAGTCTTATTATTACATTTTTGTAGAGCAGCGAGCGGCTTTCCGACCACCTAGAGTCTTTTTTTTTAATGTAGATGAAGTTGACATTCATATGTATTTATATGTAATTTCAATAAATTGACTCTTTCAAAAAAGATATATTTTCTTTTATATCCCCGATATTTCTGATATCTCTTTTTTTCAAAGTTCTGATAGATTTATAGATACATATATTTTAATCCTTGGGCGGGACAAGGAAACAACGTCATTCCCAGAGAAAAATGAATTCACCCGAAAAGATGCGAAAATTGTTGGAAGGGATCAGGTTGTGTTAGATATAATTGCAACCTTGACTGACTCCAATAATCAAGAAAATATTCCTTTGATGATGGGTATTGTAGGATTAGGAGGCTTAGGTAAAACAACTTTTGGTCGCTCAGTTACCAACCAACTGAAAGAATGTGAAATGAAAAAGTACTTTTACAGGTAAAAAAGTAGAGAAAGGAAAGAGTTGAGGTGGGTGATTGTAGAAGAAAGAGAGAGAGAAACCATGGATCAGTTTCGATTCCAAGGTGATTTGGAGAGCTTGAGTGATTTTCTTGCTTTGGAGGAGGAGGAGGTGATATAATAGGAGTGGGTGATAGTCATTTTGAAACAAAAAAAAATGGAGAGAGGAAAAAAAAGAATTATCTAAATAAATAAATAAATAATTTCAACGACAGATTAGTCTGGGTTATTTTGGTCATTTCCTCATTTATTTTTCTCCACACACTTGCCATGTCAATTTTTTAACGGAGATGTCACAGAAATTTGACGGAGATATGTCGTTAATGGCAACATAAGACTCCAGGTATTACATTGATAGCTTTGTGAGTCTGGATATCAAACTAAAGGTATTACATTGGTGCAACAATAGTCGAGGGACTGTTTGTGCATTTTTCTCAAAATAAAATGGTAATTCAATAAGAGAGAATTTTTTGAACAGTACCTGAACTAAAGGTCACTGTGGATTAACATGCCTCACTTTACAACTACACTTTAATACCTGGACTATAAAACCTGACTATATTTAAATACACGCCGTTAATAACACCGGTAACCTTATGTCATTATTCAATTTTTAAAGGGTAGTTTGATACTCTCTCTCTCTCTCTCTCTCTCTTCCTTCCTTCCTTCCTTCCCCGGCCGTGTCGACTGAGCAAGTCACCACCATCTCTGTCACCTCGGAGACGCCAAGTTCACCACTATCTCCTTCGCCAATGCTGCTGCCGCTCTGGCGTCGAATCTAATCTTCTAGGCCGTGGAAACAACCTTAGCTTCATGCTCCACTTCAAGCCTCAATTTGGGGCTTCTCCATCAAGAAGTCGCCGTAGTCCTCAACATTGGATAAAGATGTTGGGCTGGTAGGACGGCGTCGTTTTGGTGGAGAATTTGTCTATTAAGATCGTGGAGGGACCGACCGTGGAGGGATTTTTCCTAGGAATTGAAGATTACTGTTTTGTGGGGTGTAGCCACTCTTTTTTTCAGGATGGAGGTGTTGGCGAGGACTTCGATGCCGTGAGGAATTGGGCCATACTGAGCTTCCAATGGGGAGTGAGGGTTCGGGCGAAGTTGAAGTGTTATGTCCCGAACTTAAATTTATCGGTTTACTAGTCTTTCAGACGGTAAACGATATTTACTTTTATTTTTGACTCTGTTTCTATCTTTTAGGGGCCCATTAGTACTACCTTAATGTGACAGTATTAAATAGTATGAGAGATTAAGAGATGTGATATGAGAAGATCAAAGAAATTGTAGAGATTATACAACAATAGAGTGGTTATGAATTATGAATATAACAAAAACCATACCGACCAATTCAATAAACTTTGTGCGCAACTCTTCACATGTATTAAGTAGTACCAGTCAATGTTTTCAAAGGCGATTTTGAGGCGAGCCCGGGGCGCGCTCCGGTGTGAGGCGACCGGAAAACGCCTCGCCTGTCTAAACTGAGGCTTGCTGCTGGAAAAGCATCCGCCCAGGCGTCGGGGCGGCCATTTTTGCCGAAGGCGAGGTCTGATGCGGCGGGAGGCGGAAGGAAGAAGATGGAATAGCGTGTATTTTTGTTTTTCCTTTCCTTCAACCAAAATGACGTCGTTTTATACAGGTCCCTTTTCTGAAAATTTCTTTGGGCCAATCCAATATAGGTAGGTAACATGCAAAAGATAATGGCCCATTTACATATTCAAAGCCAAAAGCCCAAAGAATTCAATAATCTGATAATATATTTATTTGTTTATATTTTTATGTATTTGCATATAATTTATAAATGTAATATATGAGAATAATATTTGCGGGAAAAGCGGTCGCCTCATCGCCTTGAGGCACTCGCCTCGCGAGGCACTAATAAGACGCCTTCGCTTTCGCATTTGAAAACATTGATACCAGTCATTATTTCTCAGTTATTTAAGAAGTCTTCACGACAAGAAATCAGATTTGATACTGCAAGATAATGTGACTACAAATAATTTTCACCCACTCATAATTTCCAATTTTCCAGGTGAAATTCGCAAGTCTTATATGTGGGTCACATATTTGGACAAAAATAAAATAGTAATTCAATTATGAATTATGCAGATGGTGTGCTTGCTCAGTTAGGACTTGGGAGCAGCAGCTCTTATATATACAAGACCGACTTAGAAATTAAGAAACATCAAGGTAATCACTAAAGCTCCGTTAATGGCTGACAACACCGTCCTACTAATCTTATGGATTCCATTTCTCCTCCTTCTCCCTTTACTACTGCTTTTACTGAGAAAGCAGATCAATAAGCCACAAAAGCATTTCCCACCAAGCCCTCCTAAGCTTCCCATTATAGGCAACCTCCACCAGTTTACTCAATCTGGTTCATCACTTCATCAAAACCTATGGAGACTATCACAGAAATACGGACCACTCATGCTCTTACACATGGGTCGCAGACCGACCCTCATAATCTCTTCAGCTGAAGCAGCAAAACAGACCTTGAAAGATAATGATCTCCACTGTTGCAGTAGACCGGCCTCCTTGGGATCTTGCAGACTCACATTTAACTATCTAGACATAGCATTTTCGCCTTACGGTGAATATTGGCGAGAGATAAGAAAGATATGTGTGCATGAGATTTTCAGTGCGAAAGGGGTTGAGTCGTATAGGTCTATTAGAGAAGAAGAAGTCGTGAAGATGATTGATTCAATCTCTGATGCATCAGCTTCATCTTCTCCTGTTAACCTTACTGAGAAGTTGTTTGCTCTCATGAGCAGTATAATTTTCAGGATTGTTTTCGGGACAAGTTTCCAAGGGAGCGATTTGGAGCATGAAAGATTTCTTCGAGTGCTTCTTGATAGTCGAGATATGCTTACAGGATTCTCATCATGCGCAGCTGATTTCTTTCCTCCATGTATCGGGTGGATCATAGACAGGATCTCCGGTAAACATAGAGAGTTTGACAGAGTTTCCAGGGAAGTTCATCGCTTTTTTCAGCAAGCGATTGATGATCATCTCAGGCCTGGGAGGACACAACAGGAGCATGAAGATATAGTTGATGTGCTGCTTAAAATGGTCAAGAAGCAAACTGAGATTGGAGCTGCTCAGCTTGGTCATAATAACATCAAGGCAGTTCTCTTGGTAAGCTGCGAACTCATTCAAATCACGGCCTCTTAATTTTAATTAATGACGAAATAAGATTAGCTAGGTACATAGAATCGTCTGTATGTTGTCATGTGTAAACCAAAACTAAATGATTTTGTTTTAAACATCGTACTAGTGTGGACAAGTATTTGCGTCATAATTAGATCCAATTTGAACCCATATGCCCAATATAACTCACTTTGTACTATATAAAACTTGGGCATCCCTATTGAATCTATTTGATTATCTAAAAAAAAAAATCGAATCTACTTGTTTGCCTCAATTAGCTAGCTAGTTGTCCATAAGTAGACTGAACTCAAGATCACACTATGAACCCTTTAATGTTGATCACTAAGAGCCATGTATACTTTTCAAAAAATATTTTAGTCAGCTGAACTTAATGGGTATTCTATTTTAATTTAAAATTAGAGAATAATGAGGAAGTTGGAATGAGTTTAACTGAGTAGGTGAACGAGATTTTATCACTAATGATCTATATATAGTTATATGCATGATGGTTTTTCTAGTCCGACCAAACCATGCCATACTCTATGAGTCTATGTTAAAAGTTGTCTTCATGTTATATTGCCGATCTTTAATAGATTTAATATTTTAATAATTAGTTAATTACTATGGTATTTGTGAATCAGGATTTGTTTTTAGGAGGAGTAGACACCACTGCAACTGCCATGGTTTGGGCAATGGCAGAGCTAGCTACGAATATAAGAGTGATGAAGAAAGCACAGGAAGAAATTAGAAACTGCATTGGAAATAAAGGAAAAGCCACTGAAATTGATACAGAGCAGCTGCAGTACCTCAAGATG
>LYNE01000912.1:0-11649 GCA_001662545.1 Rosa x damascena
ACTTTCCCAATCAAAGAATGGAAACTTTCCTAAACAGGATTTTAATAAGGAAATCACGTAAGAAATGTAGGGAAATGCAGTTAAAACGTCGCATTAAAATGCTCCTATCAGAGAGACTATGGCTCCAGCCTCCTGGAAAGTGGAGAAAATATAATGATTACTTGTTTAAATCATCGATCCTCCTCTAGAAATCTATGACTTTTTCATAGCATTATTGAGGAAAGAAGTTGATTGTACTCTGGTCACCACTACATGGCTAGAGAATATTAAACTAGAAGAAAAATATCAAGCTCCCTCTTATTCAGATCTTGAATATGAGGACAATGAATATTATGAAGCTGCCAACAGTGGTCTAGGCTCATCAGCTACCATTGTTGACGAAGAACTCCATAATGTTACAACATGATAGAGAAGTAAGTAGTTGCATACGGTGGTCCAGGCTCATAATCTACCTTTGCTGACGAAGAACTCTATAATCACCAACATAATAAAGAAGTAACTGGTTGCAGATGCAACAAGACAGAAGAAAAATATCAAGTTCCCTCTGATTCAGATATTGAAATTTAAGAGCAATGATTATGAAGCTGCCAATAGTGGTCCAGGCTCATCAGTTACCTTTGTTGAAGAAGAACTCCATAATGTTACAACATGATAGAGAAGTAAGTAGTTGTCGACGATGGTCCAGGCTCATCATCTACCGTTGCTGCCGAAGAACTCTATAATCACCAACATAATAAAGAAGTAACTGGTTGTCGATGCAACAAGACAGAAGAAAAATATCAAGTTCCCCCTGATTCAGATATTTAAATTTGAGAGCAATGATTATGAAGCTGACGACAGTGGTCCAGGCTCATCAGCTACCTTTGGTGACGAAGAACTCCGTAATGTTACAACATGATAGAGAAGTAAGTAGTTGCCGACAGTGGTCCAAGCTCATCATCTACCTTTGCTGACGAAGAACTCTATAATCACCAACATAATAAAGAAGTAACTGGTTACTGATGCAACAAGACAGAAGAAAAATATCAAGTTCCCTCTTATTCAGATATTGAAATTTGAGAGCAATGATTATGAAGCTGCCAATTGTGGTCCAGGCTCATCAGCTACCTTTGGTGACGAAGAACTCTGTAATTCACAATATGATAGAGAAGTAAGTAGTTGCAGACAGTGGTCCAGGCTCATCAGCTACCTTTGCTGGCGAAAAACTCAATAATGTCACCAACATAATAGAGGAGTAAATGGTTGCCGACGCAACAAGACAGAAGAAAAATATCAAGTTCCCTCTGATTCAGATCTTGAATATGAGGACAGTGATTATGAAGTTGTTACGTCCTGTACCTCAATTTACCGGTTTACTGGTCATTTCACGGTAAACAAAAATTTGATTCACTTTTTAATTTGTTTTGGTAGTTTTAGTGCACCAAAAAGTTGACTTTTTGTTTCATTTCTTATTTGAGAAAATTTTCTTCACGAAAGTTATAGAGGACGTCAAACCGAGTTTGTGGACTTGTGATACGCATAAATCGGAGTTTGTATGCGAAAGTTATGGTCATAAATATAAAGTTAGTGTTTCTGAAAATTGACTATAAATAGCCAATTACCTTTGCTAAGTTTTCATTTTCGGAAACTAACCTCAAAACCCTAACTCAGTTCTCTCTCTCGCCGACCTGGATTTTTGGCTCCACCTATGACGTCCCGAACCCGAATTTACCAGTTTACAAGTCTTTCGATGGATAAACGACATTTACATTTACTTTTTGGCTCCGTTTCGACATTTTACGGGGCCCTAAAAGTTGACTTTTTGTTCGGGTCAAAATTTGAGAAAATTTCCTTCATGAAAGTTGTAGATGACATTAAACTGAGCGCGTGCATATGTGGTACGTAAAAATCGGAGTTAGTATACAAAAGTTATAAGCGAAATTGTAAAGATACTGTTCATGGTAACTTTCTATAAATAGGACGAGTTACTGTGGTAACTCGTCATTTTCTCTCTCTCCGATTTTCTCCCCCTCTTCCCCCGCGTCGCCCTCTCTCCTTCTTTTTCCGATTTCTTCACCGTCCGGCGTCCGATTGACTCGATTCCAGTTGTCCTTGGACCGTCTCTTCCTCCTCTATACGATGGTACCAGTGGGTATCGGAAATTTGGCCGGAAAACCCCGAATTTATGCAAGCATTGTTACTGTAGCATTTTGCTTTCCCGGCGAAATTCCCCAGTTTCCGGCTATCTTCGGCGGTGAAATTGGCTCTATTAGGAGCGCCTCGAGTCACTGATCATCTCCCCTCAAGACTTCTAGTTGGAATTTCCACGTTTGGAAGGTGAATTTGAAGGATTTCCAAATTGGTGGGTTTGGAGATTACCGGGTTTGTGTTCATCCGCAAAATTGGAGCATTTCAAGGTATTTTCTCACTTGGTCACAGTTATGAAAAGTGCTTAGAATGTTGAGATGATTCTGTGGTTGAAATTTGGTGGCCGGAGGAGGAGTTGGGCGCCGCATGAACAGTGTAGCTGCATGAATAGTGCGACGGTGAATAGTGCGGTGTATGAACAGTTATTTATATTCTGTTTTTTTTTTTTTAGCTAGTTAAATCCTAGATTTGTTGTAGAGTTTGTAAATGTGGATTTTGGAGTGATTTGGTATGGATTAGGAATTTCTGAACTTTAGTGAGACGGGTGTCGATTATGGGAATCCGACCTTCGTATTTTTCCCTTGTTTCCGCTTTGGAATACTTAATCGATAAATTAGTAATGGTGGTAAAGTTTGGATTGAATCTAAGAAGAAGTGGATAGGTGATTTATGAGGATATGATGTGGGAATGGTATTTAATTTCCGGATTGTTATTCACGAATTATACTTGTATACAGGACGACGTACCGAGCTACTGCTCGACGAAGGAAACCGTTTGTGTGGTCGCTTAAATAGTACTGTGAGTGGACATTTGTTTTTAAATTAATTCCGCATGCAGTATTATTATTTTATTCCAATTGAGATTTAATTATGTTTTGAATATTTGAGCGTTGATTTATCGAGATTTATTTATGAATTACGAGATTAGTATTGAAATTCCTTCCCTAGGGCTTTTAGTAGATTTTTGAGATAGTCATTCATGAGTTATTGAGTTGAGGAATGATTTTTGGGAAGTGATTGATTCAGAAAATATTATGAGAATTTTGGATTTCGAATATCGGTTTTTATGAGGATTCACGAGTACGAATGTTTCATCGAATATTTTAGCATGATTGATTTATCGAGATTTATTGAGCTTTGAGCTCCATACTTATCAGCTTTGAAGTTAGAGTGAGTTTTCTTTCCGAAAGCATTTATTGATTTACAGAGTATTTGATTTTATGCTTTCGAGGATTTATTGAGATTTTGAGGTTATTTTCAGTTTCTTGAGGAGGCTATTCAGTTTATTAAGGAGGCCAGTTTTGGCACATGCGTATCTTACCTAGTTGGCAGTCCCTTCTAGGTAATAGCCCGGTTGGCAGTCCCTTCCAGACTACAGCCCGGTTGGCAGTCTTATCCGATGCGTCACCTGGTTGGCAGTCCCTTCCAGATGACATGAGGTAGTTAGTCGGCAGTCCCGTCTACTACCTGTGGTTAGTCGGCAGTCCCGTCTACTACTTGTGGCTAGTTGCCAGTCCCTTCTATCCACCGCCTCCTATTCTGGTTGGCAGTCCCTTCCGATGCGTCATCTGGGTGGCAATCCCTCCTAGATGGCATGAGATGACTAGACAGCAGTCCTTTCTAGTCATCAAACGAGCCTCATGAAAAAGATGTTTTTATAAAGATTGAGGATGAGATTTTAAGAGGTTTCAAGATGTTCTTGTTACGTGATTGAGATTTCAGTAAAGAGGATGATTAAGAGTGTTTTCAAGATTGTTACTGCATGCGAGATTTTAGAGAATAACTTGGGAAAGCATTAAGTTTTACTTATACATTTGAAAGTACTTATTTTTGTCCACTCACTCTAACGGATTTTAAATGTTTTCCCCTCGGCCCTTTGGTTTTAAATGCCCAGTTTGCAAGCCAGTTTAGCTTGAGGTCGAGCGGTACTTGGGGTTGAGGCATAGCTGTCATAGCTTCCACATTATAAAAGTATTGGTCGTTCATCTTGTATTCTACCTTCTTGTACGCCTGAGAAATAGATTGCTCTGATAACTCTTGAGATTAATATTCTTAAGTTTCAGAATTGTTTTGTGATTTGGGAGATGTTGTGATATAGGGAGCAGGGTGGCTCCAGGAGAATAAGGATGGATGATTTAGAAGTGCAAATGTTTTTCTACAGGTTTTGGGTTGTCCATTTTTAGGGGAAGTTCTGTCAAATTTTTGGTAGAATTTCTTCTAAGGTGGGCCCCGCAGAGCCTCTTCGGATTTTAGGGTGAAATCCGGGGCGGGTCCTATCACAACCAGACGGGTTCTCCGCCGTCAGACTGACCCAAACAGCTGGACCGGTGGCATTGGAACTGCTATTTCATGCCACGCCACCCTATGCCTTTGATTCACTCCGATTTATGCTTGTGAAGGAGATTTGAAGTGTTGAACGTGATCCCAGGCCCGTGAGCCTAATCCGGCCTGAAATTTCTTCTCCGGCCACCTTAGGCTAAGAGACAACATGCTCTTTGGAGCTTTTCCAACGTATATCAATCCCTCCAGAAGGCTTGCACCAATTCGCAACGAGGAGAATGAATCGAGCATTTGAAGTTCATCAAGAATTTTCCTTAGCATTTCAAGGTAATTTATGATTGATACACTCAAAATTGATCAATGTCGTAGTTGAAGAAATTGTTGGGACTGCTGAAGGGAAGATTTTGATATAGGTGCTGATACCCGAATCGGGGGTTAGCTAGACAGCGCATGGGTTTGTTGGTGGAGAATAGGGGCGTTTGGGGCCAATTCTGGCCTTTGCATTTAGCTGGTTAGGTTCTTTGTAGCTTGTAGAACTTGTGGGTATGAGTTTGGAAGAAATCGGAAGAAGTTTGGTATCGATTGGGAATTTACAAAGTTTCAAAGTTTCAGGTGTTGATTTTCGGAAATCTGACCATTGGATTTCCTTCATTTCTATTCTAGAATGCTAGAATTGATCAAATGGTGATGTTGGTGAAGTTTGGTTTGTTTTCGAGGAGTTTTGGGAACTTTTAAGTTTGGAGGGTTGACAATTTTGAGTTTTGTTTTAGAATCGTTGATTACGAATTATAATTTTTTACAGGACAACGTACCGAGCTACTGCTCGATGAAAGAATCCTTACGCGTGACCGCCTAAGCTATACAGTGAGTGGATACTTTTTTTTTTAAAGATGAGCATGCAAGAATTTTTGTTAATTATCGTTCTATTTATTTTGATGCATATGACTTTAATTTATGGACTAAATTCAGTTTGGAAAAAAAATACAAACAGTACTCCAACTATGGCACATTCTAAATTTTCATACTCAACTTTCCGAAACTATCACATTAGTACCCCAACTACCCCGCCTGACCCAACATACGTACCCGCCGTCCATGACGGTGTTAAACCGCATGCCAGATGGCGTATTTTTAGGGGTAAAGCCGACCAAGTGGTTAAGTTTTTAAAATTAGTATTAATAAATTAATAATATTAATAATTAATGAAGAGAGATAAATTTAAAAAAAAAAAGTATGTTGTCTCTCTTTCTTTCGTCCTCATTGAAACCCAGAAAACCCTCTCTCTCTCTCTCTCTCTCTCTTTCTCTCTTTCTCTTCTGAGTCTTCTCTCTCTCTTCCCTATTCAAATCTAACAAACCGAGAAACATGCTATCAAGCAAAACCAAGAACTTGCATTAATTCAAAACATAGTACAACAAAGGTACAACAAAACCCAGCAACTGGGTAGGAAAATCAGCTTCTTTTATACCTCTTCTTATTCCTTGAATCCCCGATAAAGTCTCTGCCATCTGGTATGGACTTCCAATGAGCTCCCTCACCGTGTTTGGCATCGTCGGCGAGAATTCAAAACCCAAAAATCAAGCTTTCAGATCATCTAGATTACAATTAGGTTCAGTAATCAACCGTGTTGGTTTGATTGAAATATCAGATTTCAAATTTCTGGGTTTTTGGAAAGCCCATGTATTTTAATTTGGGTTTTGGGTTGGGGTATGTTTACTTTACATTCCTGTCCCTAAACCTATCTCAGAAGATCTACGAGTTCAGATTCAAGCTCATCGTTGAGACCAGAAACAGATTATGAGATTTTTGTGTATATTTGTAAAATTCAGGTTTGGATTTTGGGATTTGGGTGATGAGTTTGAATTCATGAAATCTGGTTCATTTTTTTGTTGGTCAAAGAAATCTGGTAGAATGGTAGAAGGTTGTGATGCGGTCTTCTCATGGCCAAAACCCGATACTGGGTCCAAAAGACAAAAGCACCTGACTGCCTTATTCTTTTCGGATCACCCCGCCGCCATCTGTGGCCTCCTCCAGTCGAAATTTTTACACCTTTTTCTTCCTCTCTTAAAGAGAAACACACTCATATAAGTTTCTCTATCTATCACCCACGGTATACAACGAATCGAAGAGAGAGAATCAGAGACCATAGTCGACAAGAGGAGGGAGATGGGATCTACAACTCTGCTTTGGTGGAGGAGACGAATTAGGAAATGACCCAAATACCCCTCTAAAATTAGCAAGTTAACGCTGTCGTGGACGGCGGGTACGTATGTTGGGTTGGGCTGGCTATTTGGGGTACCAATGTGATAGTTTCGGAAAGTTGGGTATGAAAATTTAGAATGGGTCATAGTTGGAGTACTGTTATATTTTTTTTCCCATTTAGTTTAATCCCTCAAACTTTAGGCCAAACACCGAAATCCAGAAATTCACACAAAAAAAAAAACATTAATTTCTCCATTTGTGATTGTGATTAATATTTGATTCCGGTTGCAGAAGGAAGTAAGGAAGCAGAGCCAAGCCAAGAAGGAGGGGCTCCGTCAACTCGTCGACCCTTGTTATCGAGACCTCATCGACTCCGCCGACTCCATCATCCTCATGAAGCTCTCCTCCCACTCCATCTCCCACAACCTCTCCTCCGTCTACCACGCCATCATCCACACTCTCTCTTTTACTTCCCCTTCCCATTCCAATTCCGATTCCGAATCCAAGTCCTCCGACTCCTCCATTCGCATACCAAATCGCCTGCCGGGTCAAGTTCGTTAAAGGCGAGTACCACTCCTCCTCAAGGTGTCGAGTTCGTTAAGGGTGTCAATGGCCTCAACAAGGTTGTCCTCAGTGATCCGCGCGGCAGTCTCGCCGAGTTCCTCCACTAAACATCGTCGTATTCTCTGCCCTTTGAGGTTTCTCATTTTCTGTGATCCATCGAGATCTGATGCTTTCTTTGATTCCGTTTTTGGTGAGATTTTTGGATTGCTTTTTCTTTCGATTTTCTGGTTTTGGTTAATTGTTTGTGTTAGATCTGTTTAGCTTGTAAGCACAGATTTATGGTGGCTGGGAATGAGAGAGAGAGGAGGTTTCAGATTTGAGTGCGAGGCGGAAAGGAGAGAAAATAAGAGAAAAAAAAATAGAAATTGGATTAATTTTGAAATGTCCATTTTACCCTTCTTGTGGGTTCAAAATCAGAAATGTGGGACCTCCTTGTCGGCTCCAGCTCAGGCATGACGTCATCTTCGAAGTCAAATTCAAATTTTGGACGAGGTTGATGTAATTTGGGAGATCAGGGATGAGTTTGATTAAAAAAAAAAAAAAGAGGGATCAAACTGATGTTTGGCCTAAAGTTTGAGGGACTAAACTGAATGTAGTCCTTAATTTATTGATCTTAATTTCAGAATGCATGGGATCGTGATTTATCTCTTGGATTGATTTCGGGAAGGGATTTGATTTACAATTTTTTTTTACTTTGAGCTTGCATTAAATTTTTTCAGAAATATGAGTGATCGAGTTATGAATTTCTTTGATCTCACTTTTATTCATTCTCTATTTGGGAAATCATGTGATATTTGAAAATCGCATTTGTTACTATAATTGTGAGCATGATTTTACTTATTAAAAATTTCTGAGTACGGTTCCTTATTTGTGATTATTGTCTGTTGTGAGATTTTCTTTGGGGAAGCTTCTTATTGATTTTTGAGTTTTCATATGATTTTCCTATGCCATACTTGTGGCGATCATATTACCATGCTAGCATGTCGTTCCAACTTTCGAGGCAATGTGACTACTACCTTCAGGGTGGAGTTACAAAAAGCTATTTCTACCTTTATAGTGATTTGGTGCTGGCTTAGTGGCAGTATCACGAAAGCTCGATACCCTAATCACCTTTGTGGCGTAAAGGTACGAGAGTATGGGAGTGCTTTGGCCTGAGAGGCCCTTACCTGAGCCTGAGGCTCACTTGTATGGCTAATATCTTATTCCCCATACTTTACTTTATACTTGACTAGCGGGGGTGGTTCGATTTTACTCGATCAGCGGGGTTGCTCATATTTTTTTTATCGGAATTTCTCAGTTTTTCTACTATTTGTTGTTTGTGACTAGCGGGGCTAGTTCGGTTTTATGAACTAAATATCATATGAAATATTTTTCCTAAAGCTTGCATGCATTGATTTTGAAAGTATATTCTGGGAAAGTGATGAGTTCTCGGATTCCTGTTTATTTCAATTATTTATTTATGTCCACTCACGTTAATATTTTTTCAATTACTTTTCCCCTGGGTCCTTCGATTATTTCAAATGCCCAGGTTGCAGATTAAGCTAGTTGAGGTCGGGTGTATATGGAGTTAAGACATAGTTGTCACTGCTTCCGCATTGTAGGATTTATCCGTCCTTTACCTTTTTATTTTATTTTCTTGTTTACCTTATTAGATTGCTATGATAACATGTGGGCTAAATGTTCTTAAGTTGAGACTTGTGTTGTGTTGTGGAGTTTGTTGTGATTCGGGGAGTAGGGTGGCTCCAGGAGTGGAGGATGGTGTTTGATATTGGAAGTGTAATTGTTTTTCTACAAGTTCTGAGTAGTCCATCTTTAGGGGTGACTCTGCCGAATTTTTGGGAGAGTTATTCCTAAGGTGGGCCTCGTAGGGCCACCTTAGATTTCAGGGTGAAATCTAGGGCAAGGTCTTGTCAGAAGCTGCCGACAGTGTTCCAGGCTCATCAGCTACCTTTGGTGACGAAGAACTCCGTAATTTCACAACATGATAGAGAAGTAAGTGGTTGCCGACAGTGGTCCAGGCTCATCAGCTACCTTAGCTGACGAAGAACTCTATAATGTCACTAACATAATAGAGGAGTAACTGGTTGCCGACGCAACAAGACAAAAGAAAAATATCAAGTTCCCTTTGATTCAGATCTTGAATATAAGGACAATGATTATAAAGTTGCCGACAGTGGTGCAGGCTCATTAGCTAGTTTTGTTGACGAAGAAATCCGTAATGTCATAGCATGATAGAGAAGTAAGTGGTTGCTGACAGTGGTTCAGGCTCATCAGCTACTTTTGCTGACGAAGAACTCTATAATGTCACCAACATAATAGAGAAGTAACTGATTGCCAACGTAACAAGACAGAAGAAAAATATCAAGTTCCCTCTGATACATATGTTGAATATGATGACAATGATTATGAAGCTGCTGACAATGGTCCAGGCTCATCAGCTACCTTTGTTAACGAAGAACTATGTAATGTCACAACATGATAGAGAAGTAAGTGATTAATTGCCTACAGTTGTCCAGGCTCATCAGTTATCTTTGCTGACGAAGAACTCTATAATGTCACCAACACAATAGATAAGTAAGTAGTTGTTGACGCAACAAGACAGAAGACTTTACTTTTGCAAAAGTAAAGTTATTCCATTTATAAAAAAAAGAAAAAGATTCCTCATGTATTCCACTTTCCTTTAGGATATTTTGAATTCTATTTTGAGGTCCGCTCCCTATATAAGGAGCTGTAATCTTTCCTAGGAACCCTAGGAAGGCATCAGAAACTTGAATTAGAAACTCTCTCCCTCTCTCTCAAGAAGTAAGATAGCCAGAAAGTGTGCCTTTAGTATATAAAAAACAAGGGAAATTACTGGTCACTTCCTGTACTTTTAGGGCGTCGACAGTTCAGTCCATACTATCCTAATTTCAACAAGTTACTCCTCAGACATTCAAATCTCACACAATGTGGTCCAAATTGACTATTTTGCCCCTCACTTCCTTTTTTTTTTTTCTTTTTTCTTTTTTCTCTCATCTCTGTCTCGCCCCTCCCTTTTTCAACAATAGAAAGATGTGCAAAGCTACACAGTACAGTTTTCCGTGAAAGGGAAATGAAGATAGCTGGGTAGCTCGCATAAGATTGAGAACATATATAAGCAAGCAAGGCTATTTTAACTTATGTTTGATCAGCGGACACCAACCATGAAAACTATGGGAAGTTGGGAACTGAAATAATAGGCAAAACATTTGCAAGGTTATGAACATCTTACTGCAGACCATTACAAATGAGCATAATGTATTCGGTAGCATACAATAAGCTGACATATAGCCAAACTGAGACTTTAGTTCTTCACCAATCACTCCATAGATTCAAAATCAAAGACAAATCAATCATGAATTGATCAAAACCATAAGAATTCTCTTTCAAGTAAAGAACCGAAAAACACATCTCCCAAACCTGTTCCCCAATTCTCCTCGATACATTTCAGAGATAAAAGCATTTTCATTTCTCTTCAGATTGCAGCCCTATAACTAAAACGCAGATGCAAACAAAAAAAAAGCCTATAGACAATGAACTGAATTGAACCTATTTGATCCAATCCACAAAGTGTTTGAAACACCAACAGGTCTAGCACTTCTCCCATCTATGCATAACCCAATTTTCAGTCCAAGATTTTGCTTTACTTGTTCAAAGAACCCAACTTTGTCTTCCTCAATACTAAACCAAATTAACCTAGAAAAATGAAAACAGTATGAATTACAGTAGAAAAGTGGGTTTACCTTGTAGAGATGTTCAGTGATGGCAGAGGCGACGTATATAGTGTGCAAGAGACGGAGCCTAGAAAGGCCAGAGAGGCCGCCGGCGTCGAAGAACACGACAGACCCTGGGCCATGTGAAACTATCACTGCTTCCCGCCGTCGATTCTCTCTCCAAGCTTAACGATTTGATGAACGAAGACCGGATATCTGGTGGTGGAGGTATTGGTCAGAGGAAGCAGTTCTGATCGGACCCAGTCGTGGGTCGTTGGTTTTTCCTCTCTCGGGCTGAAAGATCTCGAGGCTGCTGGAATATGAGAGAGAGAGAGAGAGAGAGAGAGAGAGAGAGAGAGATTTAAAAAAGAAAAGGGAAGTGAGGGGCAAAATAGTCATTTTAGACCACATTGTGTGAGATTTGAATGTTTGAGGAGTAACTTGTTGAAATTAGGATAGTAGGGACTGAACTGTCAACGCCCTAAAAGTATAGAGAGTGACCAGTAATTTGCCCTAAAAAAATAGCAGTGTGCCTTCTTTTCTGTAAAGATCGTGTGGGCGGTGTGCTTTTGTTTCAAGTAAGTACATGTAATTATAATTATGGATAGCTAAACAACATTTAGCTATTTACCTGAGAATAAGGCTCTGAATTCTTAACTTGTAATTATGTTTGAATAAATAAATTTAGATTGCTCATCCACTTCGTCAAATTTTAAATTTCTGTTATTAGATAATTATTTTCTACT
>LYNE01000912.1:16890-31770 GCA_001662545.1 Rosa x damascena
AAAGGAATGAAATAGAGGGCACGTGGCTGTTGTCGAAGGGGAAAAGATGAGGATTTAATTGGTCTTGGGCTGCCATCAAAACAAAGGGAAATGAATTAATGGATGGCTGCCAAATGACTCAAGCCAATTAAACAAAGATTGTTTAATTTCTGCACGTGATTATGGCATGCAATCATGCATAATTAATCATCAAATGATTAATTAATATAATTGTTTCTTCTTCTTCTTCTCTCTTTTCATTGCATTTCCGCATATATTATCGGAAGCAATTAGATTTCACTCCATTGATAGCATTGATCACGATTGACCCGCATTGACTATTTCATTCTTCTATCCAAACTCCAGATTGCTCCATTTTCGCTTTGTTTTCTCGCAATTTCCGTAACTCTACTTATTACCTATAAATAAATAAAAATAGATTAACTATATATTAATTAACTTGAGGATTAGCTTAATTTTAGTATTTTAGATATAATTACACATATAAAAATGCCTGTAATTAGCACCACTCTCACTTCAAACGCAGAAACCCTTCTTGAGGTTCTGATGGTTATTCGTTTAGGGAGCAAAGAGTAGAAAAAAGGAAGTCTTTGTTCGGGTTTTCTTCAGTCAATATTTTGCCTGAAGATTGGTTCATGATGATCACCGTTTTGCTATTATTTACCATACACTTACAATGATGATGCTGAGTTGAGCCAGAGACCAATTACTGATATCATAATGATACGACTATGAAGTTAGGACCTTTTAGATCCTAACCCTATACTGCCTTGGTCAATTCAATCATGTTAGTTGTGCTGCTTTTTGTTTTTGATATATTGTAATAACGCTGACGGAATTAATTGCAGGAATGATTTCTAATAGGTTGAGAGCAAGGTTTTAAATATCTGCAATATTTCTGATATATCTCCCGATATCTCCTGTTTTCGACGGACCGATATATCTTAGGGAGTAAATATCTTATCTTCTACCGTTTCGGCGAAATTTCTCCGACATCGTCAAATATCCCCGATATATTAGATATTTGCGATATATCCCCGATTAAGTGAAGAAATGTCTGTAAAATTTGATATAAAAATAAAAAAAAAACTCACAAGTTGTAGAAACGTACTGCAACTAATGCTGGAATCAACGTAGAGAGAGTCTTATCTGAAGAAGTTTTTAAAAACCCAAAAGATATTTCAGATAGTGATAATGCGTGGGGTGGTACAGCAACTCCAGATAATTCTGATGATGGTGGAGAGGGTGGAAGCAGAACAGGTGGTGGAGGTGAAAGATATGAATATGGACAATCTTCTGTGGATGGAGGATTAAACCAATTTACCTGTGAAGGTAATTTTGATCATACCACCCAAGATGAAGACCACGGAGTGAAACCAACTAGTCATGGTGCTCAAGAGAAGACCTGATATAGGAGGAGGACTAGAGGTGCAACTAATGATCAAAGTACCCCATCTGATGTTTCTTCAATTGCCTTAAGTTTTGACTTTATCAATTTAGGCACAGAGCGCTGTGGGATCTCAAATGAATCTCATGAAGGCAACAATCAATTTGGTTATGATGCTTATGGATATAATCAATATGGAGAAGTATATGATCAGTCATTCAGTTGGGTTCATCCTTATTATCTCCTTATAGGGGAAACAGTCGGCAGCTATAAAGAGATCTATAAGTATCATGTTCATCACTACAATTCGCACTATATGGGTCATATATTTTGGTATGATTATTGCATTTTCGTAGACCAGCGAACGGCTTTTCAACCTCCTAGAGTCTCTTTTTGGATGTAGATGAAGTTGACATTCATATGTAGGGTAAAGTTATGATATGTTAACATTTCTCATACATCAATTATTTTTACCCCTTTAAGGACTCATATTACCACTTTGAGGGCTAATATTACTATTTTGAGGACTCATATGGTAAACTAAGAAAATTTGCCACTTTAAGGACTCATGTTACCACTTTGAGGACTAATATTACTATTTTGAGGACTCATGTGGTAACTAAGAAAATTTACCACTTTAATGACTCGTGTCACTACTTTAAGGAGTAATTTTGATGACTCATTTTACTACTTTTAAGGCAATTGTATGCATGTCATACGTTAACATATTGTAGAATTTTCCTCATATGTATTTATATGTAATTCTAAATTTCTAATAAATTGATTTTTTTTCAAAAACGATATATTTTCTCCTCTATCCCCGATATATCCCCGATATTTTCGATATCTCCATTTTTCAAAGTACCGATAAATATAAAAATACCGATATTTAAAACCTTGGTTGAGACTTGAGAGTATAAGGGGCCTTCTATGTATTATCCCGACGTTTTTCTAGTTCTGTAATGTGATATATAAGTTGGGGTCTTAGTCAGTCCGTTATGCCTGTTGCTTCAGCAGTCTTATAGGTGACAAGATGGTTGCTCGGGACTTCCAAGTTGATTTGAATAAAGCCCTCGTATTCAGGTAAGGTTACATTCTCAAATGTTTCTGTACCTTTTAGGGGAAAGTGTGTGGTCAGTGGTCTTGCTCACTGCATGACTTTGTATCCCTACATATCTATATCCCAGAACTCATAAAGAAAACCTTTTGTTTTTCTAGGTTCTCAGATATTGTGTTTCCGTTTCGTTCTCTATATTTCCATAATTATAGATGAAATAGTGTGCTAAGTAATACCTGGTCTTGTGTGAATAATTTCCCCCCCCCAATTCTGTAGATTGACTGTCTACTTCTCTCTTAAAGTGTTTGTTTGGCACTTCCCAGGGGGATTTACCTCTTGAAGTTATGCTCTTCCTTTTCCTTCTCTGGCAGTTGTAAACATACATTTTCTTTTCTCTCTGAAACTTTCTTTACTTTTTTGACAAGTCTTATAGGAGCTTGCTCTTTCTCTGTCTGACCCTCTGTTTTGCCTCTAGTGCGTCTGATTAGTTTTAGTACAAACTTTTAACTTTTGATATGTTTCCAGGTTGGCCATCTTGGAGAGGCATATCACGAGTGGGTTCACCAGCCTATTGTCTGCACTGAAAGCCCTCGATTTTTTGAAAATGAATTTTTGGAGGTACGGCCAGCCCCTTTGTTCATGCCTAATAGTCACTATGTTTATGGATGTGCTATTGTAGAGCTCCACTTTGACTCAAATTAACTACTTGAAACAGTTCTTGACCCGCACTGTGTGGTGGGCAGTTCCTACCATATGGCTTCCGGTTGTGTTTTTCTCTATCTCCAAGTCCGTACGTATGGGCCGTACCTTTCCTGAAATAGTTATGACGGTTCTTTTTGGCATTTTGCTGTGGACATTGTCTGAATATACAATTCACCGTTTCCTTTTCCACATTGAAACCAAAAGCTACTGGTTCAGTCGTCTCTCTCTCTCTCTCTCTGTTATATCTGTATGATTTTTTTATTTTATTTTTTCTTTATGTACTTGTTTACATGTTTCTGTATTTTGATGTTCTTTGAGAATAATGCGCTAAATTTCTGAAATTGTTTTAGGGGGAACACCATACATTATGTTCTCCATGGCTGCCATCACAAACACCCGATGGATAGTTTGCGACTTGTTCTTCCTCCGACTGCAACAGCTATTTTATGTCTTCTAGTATGCAATTTCCTCTCACATCCTTAATCTTACCAGTTACAACGTGGTCACAAACTTACTATGTTGTGCTTAAGAATACAATGTGCACATAATTGATAAAGGTTCTAAATTTGAGAGGTTATATTCAGGGACGTAGCCAGGAATGACAGAAGGGTTGGGCTAATTTTATACATACAAAATTTTTGCGAAGAACTCTTTCTTTTTTTCAATGCATTTGGATTCATGATTTAATATATATATATATATACACACACACACACATTTTGCAACAAATTACCATTCTACTCGTTGTTTAGTATTTGGTTAATTTGGACCGTTAAAGAACACAAGCCAGACATACAAAAAAATTAAAAAAAAGAAAAGAAAGGATAATATGATTATGATCTTTCATTATTTCTGTACTCTTTTTCACGGCTTACTGAGTATAATCATACAAACTCGATAATAGCCATGCGAACTAGCTTATTTTGTGAACAAATTTCTGGAATGAATGAAGGGATAAAGCTCACAGAGATCCATTCCCAATTATCAACCCATCATCAATTCATCATTCATCAACAACCCATTACCCATCAGCAATGACAATCAATTTATTCAATTATCAAACATTCAACAAAAATACGTCCCTGCCCACTACAGCAATGACAATCAATGAATCAATCAACCAAAAATCCAAAACATTCCCAATTATCAACCCATCATCAACAACCCATCATCAATGACAATCAATCAACCAAAAATTCAATACCTCGGATCTGGATTGAAGCCTTGAAACTGCGGAAGTTGCAGAATCGCAGTGGAGCTGTGGAGGTGGCTCGGTGGCGTGGAGCGGTGGAGGTGGCTCGGCGGACTGCAGGACTCGCTAATCGAACCTGGAAGGCTGGAACTCTGGAAGGCGGAAGCAAAATGGGGACAGCTGCACAACGCCACAGGGGAAGAAGGTCAGAAGGGGAGAGTCGAGAGTCGACCTACATCAGTATATATATATATATATATATTTTTTTTTTTTATTAGGCTATACCCATACTTGATCGATTTTGAGCCAAATTTTCCCTTGGGCTGTAGCCCAAGTAGCCCTTGTCTTGGCTACGTCCCTGGTTATATTAATATTTTCATATGGAAGCAACATTTTATGCCCTGCTCTGTATGAACCATGATACCTTGCCATGTTCTCAATATTGTAAACAGCTGAATAGCGGCTGTTTGCAATGTTGACATTGCATCATTGTGATGTAGAATTGTAATTACACGGCATTATAATTCTTTAAAATCTTCTAGGTATCAAATTGTGAGTGATTTATTTTTTGCAAATTATTTTGGTATATAAATCATATTGTTTTACTACTTATGGATTTCATTTGCCGTTTCTGATATATCTATGCGTGCCAGGTATGGTATATGTTTAGGCTTTTATCACCTCCATCAGTTGCTCCGGCTTTGTTTGGAGGAACCTTGTTGGGATATGTAGCATATGATGTCACTCATTACTACATACACCATGGGAAGCCATCTAAAAGATTGACTCAAGATCTGAAGGTAACAATTTGGAGATGACTTAAGATGTCCCGTCTTCTCCTCTCTTTCTGTCATACTTGACAGTATCTCCTGCATTTCTATGCCTTCATAAATACCTGCGTTTATGTTTGACAGAAATATCACTTGAACCATCACTTCAGAATTCAAAGTAAGGGATTCGGGGTCACTTCCTCCTTATGGGACAATGTTTTCGGAACAGTGCCTTCAACAAAAGCTGCCGAGAAAATGAGTAACCAGTAGCACTGGCTGGGTTAACATGGATCTTCTTGCTACTGTACTAGTAACTAGTAACTTAGTAAGCCTTTCTGCCTCATATTTTCCTTATCTTATTTTCTCTTTATACATATCATTTTTCACATTATTCTAACAACATCTTGCATTTTTTTATAAACAGCTAGAGTCATAGTTTTTTGTCTCACTTTTCTCTTAAGACAATAACTGCCTGGAAGATAAAATGATTTTGTGCAATGTATTGGAAACTTCCTTAATCGCTATCTATATGATTTTTCGTCCATCAACTTAACCGCTTAGAAAACGCTCACTAACTGATAAAATGTATTTCACATTTGATTTTTACTAGGGAACAATAACTGCATATTTGGAGCTATATATGGAACATGACTTAGACGTACAATAAGGAGTCCATTAATACATGAAGGACTTCTGGCTGCTTTGGATATGTACAACTGTTGAGGGGGATTGTTTGCTTTGGCTCCATATGACAGAAACTGGCTCTGTAATATTATTGTTCTTGTATCCTGTATGCTTGTTACTACAATAATAAATCGAACATCTTTGTTCATGCTCGATGCCTTTTTATTGTTCTTCTGCTTCCATTCTCATTTGGATTGATTTCAGAGTAGTGTAGAGTAGAGGCATATGATTTACTCATCTAAACTTGAATTTTGGGCAGCGAGCTGCTTATTCCTTTTTGGGAGACAAAATAATCAGCTGGTACTTATTAGTCTCTATCCACCTCCACATTCTCCTCCGCAAGGAAGAAAAGGTGGAGGAGGCAGACAAGTCAGAGGTTGCGGACTTGCGGGTTTACCCAATGTCTAGTTATGCCATTTTAGTCACCAGAGGCTGCGTTGACAGTTTTGAACGAGTATCCTACAGCAGACAGAGCCTTGCGTTACAAGTTACAAAAATGTCCTAGATATCTCTACCCGGCCAGTACCCACCATCAACAATTGGTTTTAATTTCGATGCTTCTATATGGTATCAAAGCCATGATTTATCTAACCGTCACATCAAAGCTACGATTTATTCAATCTGTCACACAGACTTGTTCCACGCCATGATCTATACCTCACTCTTATATTCTAAGATTAAGAATAGATCTTACTTCTGTGAAACATTGTTACAGCAAAAATGTTGAGCATCAAATCTCTACTATTATAAAGAGAAATCAAGCTTATATTCTAAGGGGGGGTGTATTCATCTAAGAGTCTGCAAGATTTTTTTGTATTTTTAAAGTTTATGGGTATTCAATTGAGATTTTAAACAATCCTTTAAAATCTTGATGTATTCAATTAAGATTTAAAATTATCCATTCAAATCTGCAGATATTCAAAAGTATATGGATTTTTAAGGGTTTCATTAAATACTGGATTTTGGAGGATTTTAAAGTACTTTTTATACATATCAAAACTCAAAAACAATCCAACAACTTCTCAATAGATTTTGATAGATTCTTTCTCACTCAAAAAATGAAGAAGTTCTTCACCCAAAAAAAAAAAAGCAGCTCTCAATAGGTGACACTCATTCATTTTGTCTTAAACCTATCTTCCTACTATCCTCCTCTGCATCTGCCTCTGCTCTCATCTAATAATTTTTTATTATTTTTATCACTATAACTCTGGAAGCTTTAATATCCTTCTAGCTAATTAAGCTTACTTTCAATGGTATTGTTAAGATGATACATACACACATGTTTTTTTTTTTTAATCAAACCGGAAGCCGGGTGCCAAGATATATATATATATATATATATATATATATTCATCTAAAACTAGAATAGGCCGTTACATACACACATGTTTCTTTTGTAAATTAGATATGAAATAAATTATGTCATTAGTTTACTACTTTATTTTTTGTGTAACATTTTGGTTGATTAGTTTTCTCTTATTATTCATATATCATTATACACAACATAAAGAATGGGTAGATTACCATATATATACACACACACTTTTTCTTTTCACTGATATAGCATTATAGTTGGATCCATACATCCATTGCTTTTAAAGAAGAAGAAGAAAAAAAAAACCTACCAAAAACATCATAAGGACTTGTAAAATCTAAACAAATACCAGTAAATCAATCAATTAGAATCAATCAGAGCCCATATAGAATTTAAACAATCCGTGGATTAAGTAAATCCATGGATAATAAAAACTCAAACAAAATCTTTTAAAATCTGAATTGAATACACCCCCCTAAGATTAAGAATAGATCTTACTTCTGTGAAACATTGTTACAGCAAAAATGTTAAGCATCAAATCTCTACTATTATAAAGAGAAATCAAGTTTGGTGTTAAAGACTTCACCAAATTTTTAAATGCCCACAGCATCCTTTGGAATAAAAAAGAAAATTCATTAATGAAATTATCTAAAAGAGTAATTATGGTAAAATAAAAAGACGTTTAAATGAGAAGTGAATGAGAGATAACTTCCATTTTCTCTTCATCTTAATAATAACGCATTGCACGAGTATAAGGGATTCAAATTTGCTCACTACTTTTATTTTGTGGTGATATCATCACCCTATTAAAACTTGTCACGTCATATAGAATTAATTGAATACTTAAAATATAATTTTTTTAATAAAACATCATGATAAACTATAATTATGTTTTATAACACGTGGTAGTTTTGTATCAAGTGGTGGTATCACCACCAAAGTATTGATTGTGAGCAAATTTGAATCATGAGTATAAGGCTAGTAACAAATACAGTGTAGGAGATCGAAGCCAGTATGTTAAACATCACGAGTTGGTTTCTGTGCGCTTATCTCATCAGCTCGTGGTCGTGGTCTCTGTTTTTTTTTTTTTTTTTCACGAAGAAAAAGAACAATATGAGGTTAGTAACTGTTTGGCTCCAAAACCAGTTGGTGTGCAAACTATCTCTTTTGAGCGTGTGATTGCGCAAGCGTGCCACCACCGTGGGGTGCAGTCGTTGGGGTAGTCCCTTGACTTGACTTCTTCTTCAAACGTTGTGGACGAGGAGAGCACCAACCTCGCTACAGGATTCTTCTCTAGCCTTTCGGGAAAGGACTTTTGCCTGACGGATAAGGACTTTGGGTGTGATCTCTTCGGTCACCAAATCGATACTCAACGTTGTAGGTTGAGCAGAGCAATCACTGGGAAGTTCTGAGAAAGCACGGGGTTTGCTAAAGCTTATCTTTAGCTCCGCTAGGTTGCGAGGGCGTTACCCTTGCTTCGCTGGTAGTATTTGTGGCAGTAGCACTGACAGTCGGCTCGGGGAGACTAGGACGGAGAGTAAGGTCGCCGGGTTTCAACAAGGTTGAAGGTTTGCTCCGGAGAGGCTTTGTAATCGCTAGGATTGATTGATTCGAGAGAGGTCCTTTACTTTGCCGCTTAACCCCGTATTTATACACCTAGGGTTTCGACTGCTCCTTGCCTTAGAAGGATTATTAATTGAAGTTTCCTATTCAATCTCTGCTACTCAATCCCAATAAGGTTTCGTTTTCCTTACGGACCACGGAATGGGTGAAGCTATACCCCAAACCCAAGTAGGCTTATTTTTGGGCCACATGTATTGGCCCGCTGGCTCAAACCCACCAAAGGATCTTGCCAAAAAATACTTTTGGGCCTCAAACATTGCCCCCCAGGCCCCGAAATCAGGCCCACGAAGATGTAACTGATTGAAGGGGACTAAAACGACGTGCCGGTCGCTCGAAACGACGTCATTAATGAAGGTCGCGTCCTTTCGTTTGCAAAACGCCTTTCTGTCGTATCGTTTCCCTCACAAAATTCCTTATTTAAACTCACGGCCACATAAGACCCGTCACATCAGAAACCCTTTCAGTCTCTTAAACCCAGAAATACCCATTTCCTCCAATATCTCCTTCGCAGAAACCCAGAAATGGCTCCCCCGAAGAAAATAGTCATCGATCAAGAGGAACAATTGCACGAAAAAGTTGCCTATACTTGGAGAACCAACATCGGTACCCGCATTCATCTCCACACATCTATCCATCGGCCCTAGCTCATTCGATTCTTTGACCACCACACCGGTCTGGGGCCAGCGCCACAAGACGCTATTTCGGCCGATGCTATCGCTCTCTACGGCCTACCCGTCTGTCGGCCCATTCCAGTCCTCCGAAGGACTCCTGGAGATTTCAGTAGCTGGGGTGCCCAGAACCATCGAGCCAAAATAGGACATTGGCCGTCCTCCATCAGCCCAGCATAACTTTCTTGGTATCGTGAAACACGGGCGCGAGATCTGGCTCGCTGGAACGCAGCAGGTATCACACACACTATCGATCTATGTTTCCATCTTCCACGCGGCGGCAATCGTTAACCACTCGCTGCCTTTCTTTGTTTCTGGAATACCACCACCGGCTTTAGATTCGGTCAAATGAGTATTACCCTGCTGGATATTCTTGCCATCACCGGCTTGCCCATCGATGGCGAACCTTATTTGCATGGTCAATTCGATTCTGTCAACTTCACCTCAACCATGGCCCAACACGGTCGCAGTGCTCACAGTAGCTCCTACCCACAATGGTTGGCGTATTATAGCCGGGAGCACAATGCGACCGGCGGAATCGCTTTCTTGGAGTACTGGCTCTGTAAATTTATCTTCTGCACTTTCTCCTGCAAGCCCACTGGTACTTGGACTCTTCTGGCGACGGCCCTCTACAACTGCCGCAATGTCGGGCTTGGGCAGCCGGTGCTATGAGCCCTTTATCGTACTTTGTATCAGGCCACTATGCACCCATTCGAGACTTGCATGTCTGGCCCCTTATGGATCTTGGACTTCTGGATCCAAACTTACTTTTCATTCTTCCGCCGCGATGATATCCCGCTGCTTCCGACGGCCGACCAACTATTGGGTCAATGGTTCAGCCGTGAGGAAAGGTACTCATCCCCTCCTTACTCCGAATGTTTTACCTATCTGTACCTTCTGGATGAGATGCCGTACTGCGATGTAATATTGGGTAGAAGATTCCCACCTTTACTTGAAAACTGCTTCCTTCCCGGTGCTCCTCGCTATAGTGATCGCGCGCGCTTGGCTTTCAGCCGCACGATCTCCTGCTCAGATATCAGGATCGCTGCCGAAGAACTTAGTTACGAGCTTTACGCTCCTAACCACTTCGTTTGCCAATTCGGTTTCGTCCAATTGGTGCCATTTCCTTTGTACGACGCCTGGAACTATAACACTTCTTGGCGTAGATTCGGGCCCCCTACCGGGCCTATGCCGGCACAAAGTATGCTCGCACTGGTTAATCTTCCTGATTGGGCTCAGGTGATCGACGCCGTGGACGGGACTGAGGAAGGATACGAAGAATGGTGGGAAGAGGTCTCCGTCAATTGCTGGACTCAGCGGGATGACGAACTCTTTGCAGCCATCTTTGGAGAACTGAAAAACCCCTATCCTGCCGACATTGAAATGCTCGCTCGCTTCTCTGAGGATGTTACACGATCCTAGCCTCCTCTAGCAACACAACCGGTGCGAGCCCCTCGCCAGGCTCAGGTTGGTATCGTAATCCGCGAGCCCCTTCCAGAGGTAAGTATCTTAGTTTTATCTTCTGTATCTTCCTTCACTACTTTCTTTTCACTCACTCTCCACTGTATCAGGGAAATGTGCCACTTTCTGGCAATCGCGCAATCTGTGCTTCCCCTGCCGCTGGCGAGTCTAGAAAGCAGAAGACGGTGATCGCGGAGCCCGATGTTGAGGATTCTTCCTCTGACGACGATACTCCCAAACAGTAAGAACCCTTTATTCTGAGGACCATGCTTTCTCCGCGAACTAAATCTAATCTTTTGATTCTAGCAGGTTGCCGCTGCTTTGGCTCGCAAGCGCAACCGCTCGGACCCTCACACTGACCCATGGGAAGAGGATGAACCAATCGCTGATCGACTGGTAAGAGACGGGAAACCCACGTTAGAATTTATTCGCCCTCTAGTCCAATTTCTATAACTGTCTTTGCTCGCAAGTTCGTCGCCGGTCCTCTGGACAAGCTGGGGAAGGTTCTTCGGCAGCCGGTGAAGGGACATCTGCCTCGCAGGCCCAAGCGCCCGCGGATTCTGGTAATCTTCCACCTCCTGCCAGCACCTCGAGCGATGCGCAATTGGCCTTAATTCCGGTGCAGGTCATAGACGACAGCTCACCTGAATTGGAAGAAGAAACTGCACCTTAGGATGCATCGCCTGAGGAACCGATCGCCGCACAACCCCTAGCACAAATAGAGCTTGATCCAATTCCCAATGAAGCAGCTCAAGAGCCTGCACCAATAGCAATCCTGCACGAGCCTCCGGCCGCAGAGGTACACTCTCTCCTGAGCATAATGCCTTAGTCCTTATTTTATTTTCTATGCACTCTAATAATTCTTCCTTAACCACAGGGTCCTGATCCTGTTGAGGAAGCAGCTATCGCTGCGGAGGTACTTGTCGCTGATCCTGCCTGACCAGTCGGTGAAGACATGGTGATCCAGGAGCCTGCCCCCCATGCTCCTGAAGTGGGAGAAGGGGTGAATGTCGAACCGGAGCCGGAAGCGGTCCTTGTTATAGAGCCTCAAGAGGCCCATGCTGCTGCTGCTATTCCAGGTCCACTGCCTGAGCCTCCTTCCAGACTGGAAAGGCTTGTTCGCCTACTTGAAGTGGCCCCTCCCGGAGTTATAGATGAAGCAAGGGATGGGCTACAACGTCTTCTGAGCCCCGACATCTTACTGTCAGGCGCATCTGCCAGAGCTCAGGAATACTTGATGGTTCTTCGCCTCGAGTGAACCATCACTGAGACTGAGTTCACCGAGATATATGAGCTGCTACAGAACCTTCCTGAGTGGATTAATGAAAGAGCGGCCGCAACTGCGCAAGCCAGGCAAGCTCAGGCCTACTATCGGGGCCTCGCGCAACAGACAGATGCTTCTCGCGACCTTTTGGGAGATAGGGCCATCCTCGTTAGAGACTTGCGGATCACGCAAAATCATCTTCGGACCCAAATCCAGGAACTTCAAGCCCAATTGACTGCGGTGACGGCCCAGCTTGAGCATGAGGAACCTCTGCTAGAGCAACCCTTAGCGGCTTTCGAAGCATTATCTCAAAACTTAGCTCAAGCCCGCGAAGCAGCCCGACAAGCTGAGCGAGCTGCTGCCGATGCCAGCTTCAGCCTGGATGAACATTTACTTCGCTTGACCCATGCGGGCCGAAAACTTTAGGCCTCTTATGTTAGGCCATTTTTGTTTTGTATGAACAATACTATAATTAATATTTAGCCCACTTTTTTTGGCCCAAATATTACTTTAAATTCAGGTAGTTTATCACCTCTTTATTGATATCGAAACTGTTGAAAAGATAATTCCGAATTGAGCGGTTATCTCCTTGAAGACTGCCCTGCTTCCCACGCGTTTTCAATTTCCTTCATTTATGAGATTCTAGCATTCAATTCCATTGATACTCTCATTGATGGCGTTGAAAGTACTTCAACTGCCCATCACGCGGTTGAGATTACTACGGCTGGAGCTATAAATACCCGCACTTGGGGAAATCATGAAGCCAAGCAACCATGTCTTTTCCAGAGATAACCTCACAAGCCTTGCTACTTGTCCTTCAGTTCCTAAAATCTTCTCCCCGTGATCTCACCCTTAGCCACAAATTCATAGGCCTCATGGCTTAATCTCAATCTGGGTAGGCCTCATGGCCTAATCTCAGGTCCGGTGGCATGTCTTTGGTTTCTGGAAATCCTGATGAACTCGCCGGTCTCAGTTAAACAGAAGAACACGCCACGCTCCTAACCCGGCAGAACCAGATTTTGAGGGGTCCGTCCCCTTCGATTGTCCGCGTGGAGCAGGAGGCGGAGAGGCGGAAGGCCACTTTGAGGCCTACTGTTCTTCCTCCACGGTCTACCTCTGGGGCCCGACTACGAGGCTTCCGTTTTTCCCCTGGAGGTAGATGTGGTTGTGAGTCGCACTCGCTCTGGATACCATCTCCAACCCGGAGGACAATCTCCCGGAAAGGGTATGATGGATTATTCCCTTCCCGCTTCCTCCGGTATAGACGATAGCAGCTGCGCCTCAGATCGTAGGAGGATCTGGGTGAAGAGAGGAATAGTGCCAGCGGTACTGCCCAGATCCTTCTTACCTCAACTAGATCGAGCCACTTTTAAAATTTGTGTTTCTTACGATTTTAAAAGCCACATTTGGCCTTATAATTGCAAGTGTAACGTGTCGATCTGTTTTTTGTATGCCTTTGGCCACAAAGCCACTCTATGAATGAATGTTTCTTTGAGCACAATGCAAAAATTTGCAAAAAATTGTTGTCCTGAATAATAAAGCCTCATGTATAGGCCATCATGCACATTCTTAACACAATTTGTCAAGGATAAACAAGTATGAATATATTCTTAACACCTGATGAATACAATAATAAAGCCTGATGTATAGGCCATCACGTAACTATGGCCTCAACTAAGGCCTGAATATTTTAGTGAGTTGCCCCCCAATGTTCATTGATGAAGCAAATACCTGAGACGAAGGCCACAAGAAAAAGGCCTGAAGGAATACTCTGAGTTGATGCGAACCGATGAAGATTATGGTTGCCCCTTGGTTTGGTCAGAAGGTTGATCAGGTGGATCCTCGAACTCTCAAACACTAGGATAGTATTTCTTCAAAAAATGCCCGTTAATGGGGTTGCGATGGATATAGCCATCGACGTCTTTGAGGTGAAAGGCCCCTCGTTCCAAGATGTGGTGAACGACAAAGGGTCCCTCCCATCGCGGAGTCTACTTACCGCTGCCGGTTAACTTCTCACCAAGGGGTAAAACGGCTTTCCAAACAAGTTCTCCTTCTTTGTAACTACGACCACGTGTCCTCTTATCAAAGGCGCGGGCGATACGCTGTTTCTCCATCACCAAATTGTCCAAAGCCGCTAAGCGCTGCTCACTCAAATCTTCATGTTCTTGCCACATCGCCTGAACGTAATCTTCACATATCAAATGATGCTGCTCTTGTATGCGTAGGGAATGAACGTTGATTTCCAAGGGCAAAACAGCGTCATGACCAAACATGAGTGCATACGGTGTCGTAGCGGTGGGATTCCGCTTGGACGTACAATAAGCCCAAAGTGTCTTATACAAAGTATCGGGCCACTGTCGGGGGTTTTCTACCAGCATCTTCTTTAACAGGGTAATAATAATCTTGTTGCTGGCTTCCGCTTGACCGTTGGATTGAGCATAATACGGAGTGCTGTGGATGAACTGGATGCCAAAATCATTGACAAGTTGCTCGACGGGACCTCCCATGAACGCTGCCCCCCAGTCTGAAACGAGCACCTCGGGGATCCCAAACCTGCAGAGAATGTTACGAAAAATGAACTGGCGAATGGTGGTGCCAGAGGCCTCCTTCAAAGGTTCAGCTTTGACCCACTTGGTGAAGAAGTCAGTAGCCACGATGATGAACTTATGTTGGAGAGAAGAATGGGGGTGGATCATCCCAATCAAGTCCAATGCCCAGCCGCGTGCAGGCCAAGGCTTAATTATAGGTTGCATGGGA
>LYNE01000912.1:49299-75574 GCA_001662545.1 Rosa x damascena
ACTTGTTGTCATGTATATATATTTTGATATTCTTTGGGAATAATGTGCTAGTTTTCTGATATTGCTCTAGGTGGAACACTGTACATTATCTTCTCCATGGCTGCCATCACAAACACCCAATGGATGGTTTGCGACTTGTTTTTCCTCCAACTGCAACAGCTATTTTATGTTTTCCGGTATGTAATTCTCTCACATCCTTATAGTCTTACTGCTAACTTACTATGCTGTCCTTCAGAATACAATGTGTGCACATAGTTATCTAACGAATATTCTAAATCTCGGAGGTTATATTAATATTTTCTCATGGAAAGCAATATTTTATGCCCTGCTTTGTATGAACCATGACATTTTGCCATGTTCTCAATATTGTCAATAGCTGAATAGCTGTTTCCAATATTGACATTGCAGTATTGTGATGTAGACTTACATGGCATTATTATTCTTTAAAATCATTTAGGTATCAAATTGTTCTTCGTGTACTTGCATGGAATTTTGTTTTTTTGTTTTGTTTTTCCAATTGTTTTCTCTTAGAAAGAGAAAAAAGAATCATTACCTGTTGTAACTCTACACTTAATTGTTGCCAGTTCTATAACTTGGTTAAGCTGATGTCATCCCCTTCTGTTGCTCCTGCTTTGTTTGGCGGTGGTTTATTGGGATATGTAATGTATGATGTTACCCATTATTACCTTCATCATGGTCAGCCATCCAGTAAGGTGCCCAAAGATCTTAAGGTAAAGATCAGAACTTCGTCTGCTTTTAAGTGTGTTTGCTTGATCACGGTCAACAATAAGGTGTTTTTTTTTTTTTTTGCAGAAATACCACTTGAATCATCACTTCAGGATTCAGGACAAAGGCTTTGGAATAACTTCAAGTCTATGGGACAGGGTGTTTGGAACACTTCCTCAAACCAAAGCAGCTAAGAAAACTAGATAATTATTGAAGTGTAGCATCTCGTTATTGGTTAGGATAGCTAGTATCAGGGAGCTCAACGTATTTTGATCCCTTAACATTCTTTATTCTGCTAAATTTATTGTATGCATAAATTATTATGTTTTCGGGGTGGGATATCATGGTGATGGGGGTTTCAAATTTTGTTGTTCTGTAAATTAAGAATGATGTGTTCGGATTCACTCGTTATTTATGAGGGATACCTCTTCAAATTGTCTATATTGCGTTATTCCTCATTATACTCGTTTATTACATCCTTGTATAAATCTATACTTGCATTATGAGATTATCGTATTATCAACGTTTTTTTTCGCTCAATTTGAGTCTTTCATAGATTGCATCTGTGACTGGCTATGCCATCTTGTTTAGATGGTTCAAACTGCTAAATCTGAGATCTTTTATCGGTTCAACATTGGACACCATCGTGTTCATCTATTTGTTTGTACCAGACTTGAATGATAACAAAAAATTATTTGGTGCATTTGATATACTTCGCACGAAGGGTGCGCCCTAGTTGATAAAACCGGCCCCATTTGCCAGCTCAATTGTGACGACGGGCACAATTGGGCTGGTAAATGTAGTAGTATTTTCTTTTTCTTTTTCGCTAAGTGAGAGACACCATTATATTAATATGACATTTTCCCATTACAATCGAGAGAGTATTCAATACACTTTTTTCTTTAGAGTATTCAGTACACTTACACCAACATGAATGTATGACTGGATAACATCAAATACATCATTTTGTAATTAAAAAAAAATACTTATAATTATCAACGGCTCAGATCTGCTAAAATTATTAATTACTTACACGGGGCGTTTAGAAGAATTTTCCTTTTTATCTCCCTAACGTTCCCAAAAGATAACATAATTAGAAACTAGGAACGTCATTATCTAGAGACATATTGGGCCGGGCCCAAAGTTCTGATCCACAAACCGTATTTATTTTTAAAATTTTCTTATCGCAGATCCAACGCAAGAATAAGATCCGGTGCGGGGGGTTTAAGGATCCGATTGACCGACCCATATTCATCATTAGGGTTCTCTCTTCCCTGCTCCTCACTCCCTCCTGATTTTCTGAAAACCAATATAGGCGTTGCCTTTCTCTTCCTGTCTTCTTTACAGAAACAATGGAAAGATTACGGCTTTAGGGCTTCGTCCTTCGTTAATGGTCGCTTCAACAGCTTCGTCCAACTCCAATAAACCCAGTAAGCACCTCTGATTTTTCATTTGCCGGTTTAGAATCTCAGTAAACGAAAACCGCCCATTTTCGTTATAAAAGAAATTTGCTTGACTCGGCATCTTTTTTACTTGCAGCAATGGCGGCGAAAGTGCCGGTGGAGCCTGAGAAGGCCAATCCCTGCTGCGCTGCGGTACGCATTTTCGATTTCGATTTTGATTTTGAATCTGAATTTGAATTTGAATTTGAATTTGCGTTTGGTTTTTGATTTGTATGTGTGTGAGCGGGATTTCGGTTTCGATTTTGATAGGAGACTAAGTTTGTGCTTTTGTTGTTGCAGTGGCAAAAGAAGTATTTGAAGAGTGAGAAGCTACGGAATCATCTGCGGGAAGCTGTGAATATCCTTCAACAGGGGACGGAAGAAGTTCAAGCACAGAATTCCAATCTCAAGAAAGGTAAGTTTCTTATGATCTTTCGAACTCTTACATATCCGGTACTAATTAGCTAGATATTGGAATGATAATCATGTCTCGACTTGATTCAGTGAGATTGTTGTGGATTAGATAATGCGATTCTTGTCTGAAGCTTGGACTAGTAATGCAATTAGGGTCGGATGAAAAACACAGCTACTAACTGAATTTTTATGCAGTACCAGGCTTACGAAAATGGAATGATTGGGAAAAAGAGTGTAATTCTAAGATATGGAGAGCCCTATGTGGCAGGACTAAGCTTTTTTTTTAGTTTGCTGGGATAATGTGCTTATCAACCTGGGTAGTCAACATATTTTTTAATTTCCCCTTATGTATTTTTGTACTTGCAGAATATGAGGAGTTGCGAGTGCTGGCAGATATTGAGAAAGAGGAGAAAGTGAAAGAATATGCGGCAAGGGTCTCTCTGGGGAATGAGGTTTCTGAGTTGAAATCTGAGATACTTTCTCTCAAGCAGCAGCGAGAAGGTGCAGATTCCCAGGATAAGAATGAAGTAAAGCTTCTTAAAGGTCAGGTTTCTGATCGGGAACAGGAAATTAGTCGTCTCAAGGAGCTGATTGAGAGAGAGAAGAAAAGAGCAGAATCAGAAAGTAAGAAAGCAGAAGTGGAGAAGAAAAAGGCTGCCGAAGCACAAAAAAGTGTGAAAATTGAAAAAAAGAAGGCTGATGAAGAAAGGAAGCGTGCCAATATTGAAGGAGAGAAGGTGGAGAATTATAGGCTTCAATTGGAGGTATTGGAGAAAGACTCTGCTAAAGCAAAATCTCATTCTGAAGGGGAAAAAGAGATTAGTTGTCTCAAGGAGCTTATTGAGAGAGAGAAGAAAAGAGCAGAATCAGAAAGTAAGAAAGCAGAAGCGGAGAAGAAAAAGGCTGCTGAAGCACTGAAAATTATGAAAATTGAAAAAAGTAAGGCTGACGAAGAAAGGAAGCGTGCCAATATTGAAGGAGAGAAGGCTGAGAATTATAGGCTTCGGTTGGAGGTATTGCAATTAGAAGCTGATAAAGCGAAATCTAATTTGGCTTCAGAAACATTGAAACTCGAAGTAGCAAGCAAAAAGCTTGAAGCAGAAAAACTGAAGGTCGTCAAGGAGAGAGAATGTGCAAATTCAGAGATTGTGAAAGCAGAGGAACAGAGGAAGCTTGCAGAAGCCAACAGGAAAAAGACCATTGAAGAAAAATCTCGTGCTGAAAGTTTGTCTCTGCAATTGGTAGAGAGCAGAAAGAGGGTTGATGAATTACAAAAAGAGCTAAATGAACTTAGGTGTTCAAAAGAATTGCATGCGGATCCTGGTGGCCAACCTGATTGTAATAGAATTGCTTTCGCTTCCAAAGAGATTTCAAATTTTGATGAAGCAAACAAAAGATACGAAGTTGAAAAGCAGAAGGTGGTGAAGGAGAAAAAGCGACCAGACTCAGAGATGGTGAGAACTCAAAAGCAGAAACAGCTTGCTGAAGTAAATTGGAAGAAGGCCATGGAAGAAAAATCTCGTGCTGATTATCTCTATTGGCAGTTAGAGGAAGCTAAAAAAAAGATTGAGGAATTATCTACTAGAAATTTAATCGAGGCATCTGCTGTTCAACAACTTGCCAAAGGTATGAGTGATGAAAGTGCAAAGGTGAAACTTTTAAAGAAGCAGCTGAAGTTTGAGAAAATGCAAAGAAAGCATGCTAAGGAAGTGGTCAAGGTCAAGCTGGAAAGAAATCGCAACAGTATCCTACAACAAGAACTTGGTCGCTTGAAGTTGGACTTTGATCAAATTTCGCAGCGCATGGATATGCTTAATAACTCTTTCTCCTATAATGCCGAAGGTATAGATGACCATGAAAAGGTTCGTGCCTGTATTCTAATATTTTTAGTTACCCAGTTTCAGTTTGGTTCTATGGTAATATAGTTAGTTCTGATGACATTGGTGAGGGCATCCATACTCAAAATGTAGCATGAGCATGTTTTAGCGTTTTCTGTTCTGCTTTGCTTTTAAGTTCTCTTTCCTTTTTTCAGGCGTGGTTGATGACAAATGAACCTTGTTCATCTGATGGCTTTTAGTATTGTAATCTGGTGGGTAGAGCATAAGCCTGCTCATTATACTACTTGGTGCATGCAAAGTTTTAATAATAATACCAGAGAGTGAGGTTTAAAATGAATTGTACCCTCGCCTCCCAGCGTTTCTGAATAAAAATATATCAATCTGGCGAGAAATATATATTATTGTCTTTCTTGTCCAGTCTGTTTAGTTACTGAGCTTCTGAGATAATGGAACACACATCAATCTTCTTCTCACACCTAAGATAGGGGAACACACCTTTCAAATATACAGTTTGGCTTCTAAATACCCCATTTTTAGTTGTTGTCTTTCATACTAAATTAGTCTCTTGGATTTTTCAGTCAGTTATGTGATCTTACCCATCCTTGTACAAACTTGTAGTCCTATAACGTTAACTGAAATGGCTGTTTCACTTGCAGACCTGGAACATCATGAAAAAGCAACGGTTAAGCAACAAGAATCACCAAGGGTTAGAATCTTTGCAGATGAATCTTCAAAGTGGAACTGACTTTCTGAAATCTGGCTTCCCAGTTTTGGATGAATCAGATCCTTTCAGGGAAGCCATGCAACATACTGGACCTTATCCTCCTTTATCTGGAGGAAACTGCACTGGATCTATTTCAGGTATTGATTCTAAATTAGAGTCTCCTAGAGGCTCTAAGAGAAACATGTTACACAGTTCTGCAATAAATTCAAGTACAGCATCTTTTTCTGATGGACAGTTGGTGGGCTCACAGGACAAAGGTGCCTTTTCTGTTACCGTGCCAACAAAATTAGTTGAGGAAAATGTGCAACCAACAATATCCAACTTGTCTACTGAGGTTATTAAAAGAAAGTGCAACGAAACTATTGCTGTGGTGGCTGAAAACACTGTCAAAAGTCCTGTACGAACTGATGGTATTGGACAAGTCAATGAGCATAGCAGGAAGAGAAAGAGGATAATAGATGCAGTTGAGTCAATTGAAAATCTTTACTGTGAGGGTAAGAAGTTCCACCAGCAGGTAGATGAAAAGCTATCTGATTTGCATTGTTTGTTAAGCAAGAAAATAAAGAAGCCGGTTGAAGAAAGACTGCATGAGAAGAGAAAGGCAGCTTGTGAAGGGAAATTGGTATTGGCGAGTTGTGTAGTCAGGAATGAGCCAAAGAAGGCAGATAGATTCAAAAATGAATGTGCGAATGTGTGCAGACAAGTTCCGAAAATTGCGGGTGAGCTGATAGGGACTGCCCAAGCAAGCAGAGAAGGCATAAGTGATCTTGATACTAGTGATATAGCAAGTTTTGATGAAGTAACCGATGGGAACTACCTTAAACTGTTAGAATTGGACAATGCTGCTGATGAAGAGTGCTACAGGATGGCAATGGAAATGCCATTGTCTCCTACACTTCCCGAGATTGAGGTCCTAGATGTTGAAACTTCTATTGCCAATAAGATCAATCCTTTAATAAAGGAAATTATCTGTGACAGATTTTCAAATAAGAATGGAGGTCATGGTGATTGTTGTGACACACAAGACCTGAATGGGAATGGTTCTGGTAATTCTGTAGCAATGGGTAAACCTTGGGATGTCCAGGTGCAGGATGCTGGGGCTGAAGTGGTGTCTAATGCACCTACTTTAAAAAGTAAGGCTATGTTCCCATTTGGAAGTGATGGTGCTGCGGATGACAATATTCTCAAGTATCATGTTGTGTTTTCAAACACTGAAGACAGCAGTAGCATTTCTAGGATATGCAACGCATCCAGAACTTGTATTGCACAGTGCTCTTTGGCTATTCATACAGAGTGGATGGTGCGAGATATTCTGTTTGCTGTTAAGAGTGAAGAAAAACTTCTCCCCAAGTAAGTAATTCATGGGACTCAAGATGTGGTCAAATTTTCTCTTCTTTCTCTGTTTCAATTTATTCTCTCTCCCTCCCTCCTAAGCAAGCTGTTTAGTTCTCATTTTATTTGATTTTGATCTTGTCTTTACCTTTTTAATGTATAGTTTTTTGTACAGTTTATATTTCTGCTAATTGGTTCATTTTGTTCTATATAGAGAGAAGGTTTGTGTATTCTTTTCCTTGTTGCTGCTTAACTTCTCCGCTGCTTCTTCAAGTAAATTTGGGAGCATGTATTGGGAGTCCAACCCCTGCCTGGATTCTTTTGTTCGACACATGTGCTCAGGTTGGTTAATCCAGTGCTTTATCATTTTGTTGGTTTATAAAATGCCTTCTTCTTTGGTCCATTATAGTTATGATTATTTCCTCTTCGTGCAGTGATGTCTGATGGTGATGGCAGAAGGATATTTTCAGAATTTGGTTGTTTGGATGAATCCCTTGGTCTCATAGAGGATTTCATAATACATGGAAGAGTTTTCGATTGTAAGGATGCACCTTCCAAGACGATGGTTGGGTGTCACTCTAGCAGCTTCCTACTTGAAGATATATCCCCTCGTCCATCATCAGCGGATGAGTTGGTGGCAGGGAGCATTGTATTGGCATCACTATGTGCAGCATTTGATCACATTGGTTTTATTTGTGAAACATCCTACACCATTTTGCAGATTAGGAGATTAGATCGTTCCTTGGTTCTGAAGGTGCTGCATGTTTTTGCTTACTTGGGTGGGGAGAAGTTTTTCAACTTTAGCAACTATAATTTAGTGACTGTCATGAAATCTGTTGTTACATTTCTCGAGGGAATAAGATCATCAAATTCTGCTGGTTCTTGTATTACATCAGTAAGCAATTCAGGAACTGAATTCTGTCCATGTGTCAAATGCCCATTTTCTGAGGATGCTGTTTCTGTAGATACTGCTGTATCATTGCTTTTAGAAAAGCTCCAAAGTGATGCTTTCTTGGGACCTATGAGTCAGGATGTGGTGCAATCAGTCAATTCAAATACAAATATCACACTGTGCAACCTCTGTGATCTCCTATCGTTGGTGGAGCTGGTTGCGTCCAACATGGTACTTGCTAATACCTTTTTGAGTTTATTTTTCATACATTTTTCCTATTATGTTGTCCAAGACCTAGGGATAGATCGTTTGTACAATTTCCTGTTGTGTTGTGCTTAGCAGTCGATCACTTGAAGTTGCTAAACTTTTGAGTGTAATGTGCTGTGCTCTCGAAATGGTTGAGGAAAGTATTCAATGGAAATGTTTCATAGGAAATTGAAAAAAATGTTTCATTGAAATGTAATCTGTATAAAGCTGACATAGGATCGAAGTAGATGGATAAAAAATGTGTTGCTGATGTTTATATTATGTTTGGATGGTTCAAAATGTCGATAAATGTCGATTCTATCTTTACGAATATAGTTTTGGCAACTTAATTTCTATAATTATTACCTCACTTAATTTTCCATAGGAGTTTACAACTTTTGTGTTTTGTGATTGTATTGAGGAGTTTACTCCTTCAAATGGTTCTTAGAGACTTTGTTTTGTTTTGTTATTAATATTTTTTCTGACCACTTGTTCTTAGAGACTGATGCTTGGAAGTTTCTCTATTTAATTGTAGAGCTGGACATGGACCAGTGTCGAAGTTGTTCCTCAGCTGATGAAAATTTTGGAATCATGCAATGCTGAGAATGTTATTGCTGGAATTGTTGTCCTCCTTGGTCAACTTGGGAGGTATGTTTATTGATTAATTTGCCTGAAACTTTGTTGTTTTCTGGCGTCATATGATATGATTCATTAGCTGTTTTCATTTACCGCTTTTTGCGTGAGCTCCTTTGACATTATCCGATCTTATAGTAGGCTAAACTTTGTCATGGTACTACAATCTGTTTTTCATGTGCTAGTCTAACGATGTGCTTCTGATTTGTAGGCTTGGAGTTGATTCTGTTGGCTATGAAGATAAAGGAGTGGAATTCTTGAGGCATGAGTTGTCTGCTTTTTTATGTCGTGACATTGGGACCAGTGCAGGTCTTCCTACTCAAATTGCCACCGTCACATCTATGCTGGGTCTGATGTCTTTTGATTTCAAAACAATTATCCAGAGTAACGTGAATCTTTCCGTCATTTCAAGTCAATCTGATGCGGCCCAGGTGATAAGAAAGTGGTTTTCTTTGCTGCCAAAAAAACAACAGGAACCGTCATTCAGCCTTTTACAAGCTGCTAGTGTAGATAAGAAATGAGATACTTTCTGAAACTGCAAGGATGCTCTGTGACCTGTAGGGGAGAATCCTTTCTCTGCATGTTGTAGCCATCTTAGAATTTTTTTTGTGGGCGGATTGAGAGTAGGAGATTTTGGTCAATTTTTTACCATTCCAGTAGGGTTCATGACCAAAAGAGAGTAGGGTTAGTATTTTTCTCTATGTTAGAAGAACTTGAGGATCGAAGACAGCCAATGAAGGCATTTTACTTGTCTAAGAAACTCTTGTATATATTCCTTAGCCAGCCATTGGTATTAAGCTTGTTTTAGCTCTCAGCTGTAAATTTTCCTATGAGAATGAAACTGTTCCATATCAGTAAATTGTTGTTGTCCTTTCACCCTTAAGATAGGTATGACATTGAATTCCTCATAAATGGTGAATAGCGTATGCAATCTAAATTGAGAATGTGTAAGTATTCACAAGTAGTTTCACTTTACATTCTCACATTATCAATATGATCCTGAATTGAAAAATTTTCTTCTTTGCTTGGGTTTCTTTGGAATCGCTTTTACATCCAAACTTTCTGTGCCCTTCCACAACAGACGGTAGCCACCTGTAGTCTCCTCCACAAGCGGTATTGGACACTTCTTCCAAAAACCCTCTGCATCTCTGCCTAGGTGTCGCTTTCTTGCCATTTGTGTTGACACGTATGCACAAAACCACAAGCTAGCTAGCTAGCTTTTCCTCTCTTAATTTCTTGATAAACGTTTCATTCATTTTTCATAATACACTAGTAGTTACTGCGTTATTCTGCTTGCAGAGAAGAAAGCAAAGCTTGAAAGTTGATGACTCTCGTAAATTGAAGGTAGGTATATGCTTAGTTCACCACTATGATTACTGATTATCTTCAAAAGTTCAAATACATTTACTAATTTCGGACAATATACTTTGGCTGCAGGTCACAAGACTTTCAAAAGCTTTATTACTAAACAACATGATTGTATGTCCTCTATATGTGATTATATGCTTTGCAAGAGAAGTTTAACGTCACTGAGATATATCTAAATTGGTAATGCATTTGTGTATATGTAGCACAAAGCAGGACATGGATTTTCTAGGGAAGATGAAGATGATGATAAGAATCTCACCATGGATCCTATTTGGTGAGTGGACAAATGGACCATGGAATGTAAGATTATCTTGTGGCAGAAACTAGAAAAGTAAACGGCCATCAGTTGGGTTTATATGCAATCTTTGATGGCCATTCAGGTCAACAAGTTGCAGAATACTTGCAAGCTCATCTATTTGATAAAATACTAAGTCAGTTATTATATTTGATACTCACTGCTGTTAACTCTCCTCTTTGTGATCTTTATCTGCATCATATGTTTTACTTTGGAACTTGTTTCTTCAACCTGATTTCTGGACCGACCCAAAAGAAGCTACTGAGAGAGCTTATAAAGCTACAGATGATGAGATTTTGGAAAAGGTAGCTGGTTCAAGAGGCGGATCTACAGCTGTTACAGCAATACTTATCAATGGAGAGATGCTAATTGTAGCCAATGTCGGCGACTCCCGGGCAGTTTTATGCAGAGATGGTGTGGCGAACCAGTTAACTGTAGATCACGACCCGCAGAAGGAGAAGGATCTTGTTGAAAGCAGATCGAGGTGGTTGTGTTGTTAAGCTGCCAGGTACTTTACTTAGGCCTCCATTTTGGGAGCATTTGACCTACCTCTTTGCTTAAAATGTTTATTATCTTTTGGCCTAACACACATTTTCGTTACTAGAAACCATGCATCTTTTAGGGGTTAGGGCTCTCGTCTATCGTTTTCTTTAGTTAGTCTTGATAAATGATACCAAAGTTTGTGTTGTGATAAATTAGGAAATGTTCCACGTGTGGATGCACAACTCGCAATGTCGCGGGCATTTGGCGATGGTGACCTAAAGGAGCACATAACTTCAGAACCAGATATCAGCATCGAGAAAATCGACACTGAAGTAGACTTCATTATATTGGCAAGTGATGGTTTGTGGAAAGTAGGCTAATTAAATACATTATGACTTCTCTCTTTTCTAGAGCTTAACATTAGATTAATCGAGTTGATTAAAAAGTTTATCTGATCATGCAGGTGAAGTCGAAGTGTCGAACCAAGGTGCTTATGTTTGCATCAGAGGTATAGATGATGCTCAAGAAGCAGCAGAGAAGTTGACTCAAAAAGCATTATCCAGGAAAAGCTACGACGATATCTCTTGCATATATAGTTCTGGTCTTTGACTAGACGTGTATGCCCTTTTAGCATAGAATTTGTTGTAATGTCGTAATCATCATAGGTCGGTTTTGGTCCTTGATGAGAAATTTTGAAAATTAGTTTTTGCTTGGATCAGTTGAGAGTGTGCCAGGCCAGAAAGAGTGTTATATCTTCAATTTATTTCGTTTTCAGGTCATGAACCAAAAACAAGTTTCTGCTGATATAGCAGGGATTTGATCACCTCATCTTCCAACGAAAGTTGAACGAAAACAGATATTAACACGGATTTGGAACAAAAACAAAGACAGAGATACTTTTCTGTTGGTAAAATTTTGTCACCAGCAACTCTTTTACGACTAAAGTGCGTCGGAAATGGTTTGAAAAAAAATTAAAACTACGTATACCGACAAATGTTTGGTTGGCGAAGGTCTCAAAAATAATAAAAATATTTTTGTTAACTGTCGAAGGAAAATCAGTTTTGTATGCCTAATCAAACTAGGAGTAGTAATAGGAGAGAATGTTCTAAAATTCCTAGTTCTATTTGGATTAGACTTCCTTGTAACATTAGAACATGTACTTTGTAATCCCTATATATATGGCTCATATTCTCAATAATGAATGATAATTCTCTCTTCAATCTCTCTCGAATTCTCTCTTCCTTAAACACGTTATCAGCATGAATTCTAACCAAAAACCAAAAACCCGAAAATCTTCTTCATCACCGCAGCTCCTAGCCCACGCTAGCCTCTCCTGCGTACCTGCCCCTGCAGCACCTATGCGCCCCTGTGCACGCATCCCTGCTGCCCCTGCAGCACCGCTGTACGTCTGCTGCCCTTGCAGCACCAACGCACACCAACTGCATCCTTCTCCTTTCCTGTGCACGTCCGTCTGCTTGCAAGGCCCAAAACATCTAGTTCGTAACCTCAGATCAAAATTCTTTCTTCATCAAAGTTGTTCGTCTTTGTCTCTTCCATCTGACTTCTGAATTTCAGTCTTATCGGAGTTATTTTGAGACCTGTACACCAATCGAAGTGAAAGCTGTTCAGAAGAGAATCTGCTCCGAATTTCAACAAGTTTTTAAATCAAAGTTCCTGCTTTCCGAAATTTAAATTTCTTCTTCTTTTTCTCGGGGACTTGCAACCTCCCTTCTTCTACATCCCACCTTTCTTATAACGTGGGTTCGATTCTTGAGAAAGCAGAATCGTGGGGATTCACGCTATACGAACTAAGAGCGTTCGTAAGACTTCGGACTAAGAGCGTCTGTAAGCATCGATTTATGACCATATAAACATCATTGTTTTGGTCTAATCCAATTATTCTTGGAAATCGATTTCTTGGTAGCATAGCTCAGAAATCCTAATATTAGTTTTCGTGGAAGCATTGACTCCGAAACTAATCCGTTCTTGTTTCTCCTTTTTGGATATCAAACTTGAAGGAGCTCGATTTTACTCCATTGGATTCTACGGGCACGAGATATTTATTGCCTACAATCCAAGAGCCCTGTTCTAAAGGAACCGCTCAAGACTCACAAACTGAGATAGATAATTCCAGGGCACTTACCTTGATGAAGCGCCACATGGAGATGCCACTCCAGTTTGAGTACATGAATGAGGATAACGCTAGAAACCTTTGGGTAGCGCTTCGTGAATGTTTTAACAACATTCACAATTTTCCGAACTTAGAAGCGTGATGGAATTATCTCTGCTTCCCTAACTTTGACAAAGTTATGGAATATTGTTCGGAAGCTCTCTGCATCAGACATTGATGCATGCTTGTGAAAAACTATCACAGAAGAACAATTGATTGAGAAAACCCTCAATACCTTCCCTGTCTATGCTATGAGTTCCTTTGATTTATTTCAGACTCATGTAAACGCAAGACGGATCACAAATTTCCATAAGCTAATTGGAGCTATGGCATGTGTTGAAAGGCACAGCCACGAACTTTGTGAATGAAAAATATGGTAGGCCTCAAGATGGCTACCATGAGGCCTACCATGAGCACCGTTCAATGGCTAGAAGATGTCGCCATGGATGATATGATCAACATGCTCATGAAGGTCATCGCCAAAGTTGGCAAATACATGACCAAAGGAGTCATGACGTTGAGGGTTGGGGGTTGGACACCATGGCGCCACTTTTGGCCATGGTAACACTATTCCAACGCCAATGGTCCTAGGGACCATTTATATTGCATCAATACGCCTCAATCAAGAGAGCATCCTCTACATTATGTTTTATGGAGTACTTGATCAATGGTGATCAAGACATCGAGTTCAAAAAGACTTTAAATCTGGCGATGAAGACAAAATGCTGCAGATTTTTATTTCGAATAGTCTTTTATTTTTCCAAGAATTATGTCATGGCAATATGCCTTAATCAATAAATGACAATTGTATTAATTCTATCTCATGTGGCGCATCTAATTAAGTATGATGTCTAGGAAAGTAATTGAGATTAGTGGTATTTAAGAGAGCCTTGCTCCACCGACATCTCTCTCTACTTCCCTGGTCATATTTGATTGGAGTTACCAAATGGATATAGTGACTACGATTTGTCTAAATTTGATTTTTATTTTGGATTAGAATGGTCACGAAACTTTGATGTAATCATTGGCTATTATTAATAAAGTATCGATTTATTTTATCTCATGTCGTAGACATATTTTTCGAACTTTATTACTTCAAAAATATAAGAGCCAATGGTTTTCATGTGGAAACAAATTCTGAGGAAACAAATTCTGAGAATGGACAAGAGTTCCTTTGCATCACCTTTAATGACTACGGAAATAAACGAGGATTAGAGAAACCTATGTGTCGCTCTAGTGGGTTGTATGCAATCACTATTGGAGTCATTGAATCCAACCACGTCATGAGAGATGATTTATGGGATTCTGACACGTATAGGTTTTGGCATGACCGTTTGGGACACCCAGGTCGTGATATGATGATCCGTATATTAAATACTTCACACGGACATCCATTTTTCAGAACGAAAAAAAGTAAAAATCAGAATTTGGACCCCGAAAGAGCCCTTGCCCCTAATGCGGCCTCAAGGTGGCATTGACGCCACCAATGCTCTTTCAACCCCAACTTTTGCTTCTCAAGTATATTGTGACTTCGTGGCTCAAGCAAAATCCTCATTGGTTGTTTCTAAAGCCCATCATTCGTTCTGCAAAGCCTGCTCTTTAGCAAAATTAGGATAGAGACCATCCTATACAAAGGACACTAAAGAAATTATACCGTTCTTGCAAAGAATCCAAGGTGATATTTGTGGCCTATTCAACCACCATGCGGACATTTCGACATTTTATGGTATTGGTTGATGCATTGACACGCTAGTCACATGTCATGCTTTTGTCCACAAGGAACGTTGCATTTGCTAAACTTCTATCCCAATGACTTGATACACATTTACGCAAGCGTACGTATCATTGTCAAGATAGGGAAATATTATGCCCAAAGTTTATCGTACCACGGGGATTAGTGGCTAACCCACAATCCTTGGGTGGTTGGAACTAAAGTCACTAAGCAAATAAAGGAAATAAAACAAATAAAATAAAAATAAAACTAATCTAAGGCACCAAGCCTTAGCAATGCTCGGCTTTAATTTTCACCAAAACCTAATCAAAACTAAGAGCCTAGTGGTGGATATGCACAAATGAGTGGAAGCGTTTAATGTTTAGGGGTTGATTTAGCTTAACAAATAATAATGAAATGTAAAGCAATAAAAATAAAAATGAAATGTAAACAATAAAAATGAGAATGTTGGGTGTTAGGGAGGTTCCTTCACCAAATCTCATGTGTCGGAAGCTAATCTAATGTAGATGCATATTTCCTATTTTGGCGGTAGTCGTATCCAAGGCGGTTCAAGGCTCAAGGACCGAAATTCCCTTTCATGGTATTCCTTCTCCGGTTCAAGGGCCGTAGGGACTCACTTGGCATGAATTACAGCTGGTTCAAGGGTCACTAATTCACATCAAGAGGCGTAGAGATCGAGGAAATAGACTACTAAGCGACCTGCCCGCGCAATCACGCAACGGGTGTAAATCACCATGCTTATAACCCCTCGAATACGAAATTGAAGGTTTCTAGCTTAGGAATTAGAGAGGGTCAAACCTCTAACTCCATCCTAGACATGCTCAAAAAACACACCCTAGAGTTGACTAGGCTCCTAGACATGCATTTTAACCCAACAAAAATAGATATAAACATCCTTCATATGAAAATTGCATCATTACATTAAATTAAACATCTTTTACACAAAATTTGGGTTAGGGACACAACCCTAACCCCCAACAAAGAAATTAGTCACAACCCATAACTATGAACATCAAAGATACAAAATTCAAAGAGAAAAGATTATAGAAGTGTAGGAGAACACAAAGGTAGCCACAATTAGCTAGAAAGCTAATATGACTTCCCTTGAATTACAACTCCCACAAATACCTAAAGCTTGAATCTTGTAGCTCTTGATGAATCCTTGAAGCTTGTGTGAGAAATTCTATGAATACCCAAAGGAAAACTAAAACTATTATGAAAGATGGAGGAGGAGAATGGGAAAGAGAGCAGCCCAAAGGGCTGCCTCTGTTTTGAGGTGGTGCGGCACTGTAGGTATCTAGGGTTCTCCCTCGTGAGAGAATAGGTCGTGGGCTATATATACTCAAGAGAAATGTGAGAATCAGTTCATAATTGAAGTGGCTGGTCTGTTTGATAAAGGAAGAGATGAGGTAGGCACGTGTCAATCAATGGGTGGATGGCTTCCTTGGTTTGCGACACGTGCAACCAAACAAGAAGCATAATTGGAAGCATAATTAGAAAGGCTGCAAAGCTGCCTCGTGCTTCCTTTATTTAATCAAACAAATATTTAATTAAATAAATATTTGATTATATATATATATATATATATGGATATATATATATATATATATTCTCCCCTTAGTGATCTTAGGACTTTCCCACACATCATATATATATATATATATATATATATATATTCTCCCCTTAGTGATCTTAGGACTTTCCCACACATCATCATACTCCCTAGCGTGCATTGACCATGGTTGACCATGTCGATAATTTAGCCCCTTTGTCGGAATACTTCAATTTATACAATTTCGCACCATTTTGTCTGGTTTCGGCAACTCCGCTTATTTTCTACACAATAAATAAAAAATGGATTAATTACATAATAATTGAGTTGAGGATTAACTTATTTATAGTGTTTTAGATATAATTACACGCATATAAATGAGTATAATCACCCAAATTATTAAGTTAAGGGTTCACCACCCTGATCATCCTATTAAGTCTATCAGATTAGACAATGCTGGGGAGTTTATTTCAAAGACTTTTGATGATTTTTGCATGTCCATTGAGATTGAAGTTGAACATCCAGTTCCTCATGTTCACACCCAAAATGGTCTTGCAGAAGCCGCCATTAAACGACTACAAATGGTCGCTAGGGCATTGGTAATGCGCACCAATCTCCCTATTTTTGCTTGGGGCTATGCAATATTGCATGCAGCTGTGCTTATTCGTCTGAGGCCCACTGCCACTTAACCCTTTTCTGCTTCCCAGATGGTGACTGGGTATGAGCCTGATGTCTCACACTTACGCATATTTGAGTGTGCAGTTTATGTGCCTATTGCGCCACCACAGCGCACCAAAATGGGTCCTCAACGACGATTAGACGTTTACGTTGGATATGATTATCCAACGTTTGTCCGCTACTTAGAACTCTTGACAGGCGAACTTAGAACCCTTGACTGGCGATCTCTTTACCGCTAGATTTGCGGATTGTCACTTCGATGAGACAGTATTCCCGTCGTTAGGGGGAGATAAGAATATAAATGTTTAACAGGAACGACAGGAATTGTCATGGTCTGTCCCCACTCTGTCTAATCTTGATCCCCGAACCGCACCATCCGAAATTGAAGTGCGGAGAATTCACGATCTTCAGAACGTAGCAGAATCGATGTTTGATGCGTTTTCTAATATCGCTAAAGTGACGAGATCATATATACCTGCTGCAAACGTGCCTGCAAGGATTGATGTCCCTAAAATTAGAGGACATGACGCCATCTTAAGGGCAACTGAGCATGGCGCCAACGTCCCCTCTCACATTGATGGTGACGTTGTGGCTAGGCCCACGGCTCCTGCCAGGAAGCGCGGGAGGCCCATAGGTTCGATGGATTCTCGCCCAAGAAAGAAAGCGAGTTTGGCACAGAATAATCCATTAATCATCGATGTAAATAATCCATCTCATGAGAATATTCCGGATTATGGTTATCATTGGGGGACGTTCCAATATCAGAACCAACTCCAGAGAATAGAGAGATCTCCATGAATTACACTAGTGTACATGAGATGATGGATAGAAATTCTATGGCTATTGATGATGCATTTGCATATCATGTTGCAAAAGGAATTTTAGCATATGATGATATCGAACCTCGCTCTGTCGAAGAATGTCAATGAAGAGCGGATTGGCCTAAATGGAAAGATGCGATCCAGGCTGAATTGGATTCACTACCAAATAGACAGGTGTTTGGGCCTATAACGCAGACACCCCCAGATGTAAAACCTGTTGGCCATAAATGGGTCTTTGTTAGAAAGCGTAATGAGAAAAATGAGGTGGTTAGATATAATGCCTGCCTCGTGGCGCAAGGTTTCTCAGAAAGCCCTGGAATTGACTATGAGGAGACAAATTCTCCCTTAATGGACGTTATAACGTTCCGCTACCTTGTCAGTTTGGTAGTTTCCGAAAAACTTGACATGCAGCTTATAGATGTGGTTACCGCATATCTCTATGGGGATCTAGATTCAGAGATATATATGAAGGTTCCAGATGGACTTCAATTACCCAAATCAAGTGGCTCTAAACCACGGAGCACGTTTTCAATAAGATTAAAACGCTCACTATATGGATTAAAACAATCCGGACGGATGTGGTATAACCGTCTAAGTGACTACTTGATTGGGAAGAGATATATAGTAATGAAATATGCCCATGCGTGTTCATTAAAAGAACAAGTTCCGGATTTGCAATCGTAGCAGTTTATGTCGATGACCTGAACCTAATTGGAACTCTAGATGAGTTAAAGGAAACTGCCAAATATTTGAAATCCGAATTTGAGATGAAGATCTTGGGAAAACACGGTTTTGTCTCGGTTTAGAACTCGAGCACTGTAGTGATGGGATTTCGATCCATCAGTCTGCATATACTTAGAAAATCCTAAGGCGCTTTAATGAAGATAAAGCAAAGCCTGTGAGTACTACCATGATTGGCCGAAGTTTTGAGCCCGGAAAAGATCAGTTTCGTCCAAAGGATGAGGACGAAGAACCATTAGAGGCCGAAGTGCCCTATTTAAGTGTAGGAGGCGCATTATTGTACTTAGCTCAATGCACAAGACCGGACATCTCCTTCGCAGTGAACTTGTTAGCTAGACATAGCTCTGTGCCAACACGCAGCCATTGGATTGGTGTAAAGACAATCTTTCGATACCTAAGAGGTACGATTGATATGGACCTACTTTATCTCTACAGAGAGAAGAGGAATGACCGTGAGGCATGGAGCCACTGTCCACCATAACAACATGGGCGGCCATGTTTCCGCCAACGCCTCCACCACCACCAAGGGTGGCCGGCCTCACTCTCCTCCACTTCATCAAAACGACAATGATGTTTTGATGGGTTTTGCTGTGCAGGGTACCTCTCTGACCCTCACAAAGATCGCTCCAAAACGGGTTATGTCTTTACCATGGAAAGCACTACGATATCTTGCAGGTCTACAAAACAGACCCTTGTTGCTACTTCCTCAAATCATGCAGAGATTATTGCTCTACATGAAGCCGTACGTGAATGCATATGGCTAAGATCTATAATTAGACATATACGAGGAAGTTGTGGTTTGAAGTCTACCACGGATGAACCTACATGCATTTATGAGGATAATGCAGCTTGTATTGAGCAAATGAAGTTAGGTTTCATCAAGGGCGACAACACCAAGCATATATCGCCTAAATTCTTTTACAATTAGCAACAACAATCACTTCTAAAGATTGAAGTGAATCAAATCCGATCAGAGGATAATGTAGCGGACTTATTCACTAATTCGTTACCTAAATCCACCTTCAAGAAACTTGTGAAGAGCATCAGATTGAGAAAGTTATCCGAACTCCCACGATTGTAGCAATCAAGGGGAGTTATGATGTCTACATGTTCGATCTCGAAGAGTAGAGGACGTGTTGTACTCTTTTTCTCCTCCTCGAGCGTGTTTTTGTCCCACAGGGTTTTTCACTCGAGTAAGGTTTTTAACAGGGCAACAGATGAAGCGTCACCACCAAGTTTGAGCCGCACAAGGGGGAGTGTTGAAGGAAAATCAGTTTTGTGTGCCTAATCAAACTAGGAGTAGTAATAGGAGAGAATGTTCTAGAATTCCTAGTTCTATTCGGATTAGATTTCCTTGTGACATTAGAACATGTACTTTGTAATCCCTATATATAGGGCTCCTATTCTCAATAATGAATGATAATTCTCTCTTCAATCTCTCTCGAATTCTCTCTTCCTTAAACATTAACAAAGTTTTCGTTGCCAAATGAAAAATTAAATTCGGAGACTCGTTTCAAACATTCAAACGATTCCCTAATCAAGTAATCATGCGCATCAAAATATGGACTGATTACTTTTCAGCTTCTTTAAATACATATCCATATATTTAGTTTCTGTATCATTTTCCTTGACACCCACGCATCAAACCCTATGGTAACATGTTATAATCTGGTCACTTTAAAAGGATATGGGTTATTATCACAAATGATACCTGAACTATACCTCAATCTTATCGATGGTACATGAACTTCAATTTTAATCACAACCAGTACCCAAACTTTTCGATTTCATTTTAAATGGTACCTAGAGCCACCTCTGATCAATATTCCGACTAAAAATGGCATGTGAGGCGATCATAGTGATGATTTTTGATGATTTCAAGGGTTGCGATCATATATAGTGATGATTTTTTGGTAATAGACTTGCCTTGAACTTGAATTTTTTTATTTTTTATTTTTAGATTTGGCTTTTTTGGCCTGAATAGTGACCAGAGGTGGCCTTAGGTACAATTTAACATGAAGTCGAAAAGTTCGGATACTGGTTATGATTAATATTGAAGTTCAGGTACCATCGATAAAATAGAGGATAAGTTCAGATACCATTTGTGATAATAACCTAAAGGATAAAAATAATTTGTCCATGGTAAAATTAGAACAGAGTCCATTAGAATCGAAACAGTGAGTTGGATTGATTCATTGGCCAAATTACTAAATAGTAGTCACATTTTGCAGTTCGTCTAGTCATGTTTCTCCTGCATTAGTTCAGTCAGGGTCCCACGAACAGAAATTGATTTGGAATTGCATGCAAAATGTAGACATTTATAGGGATTAGCTAGTATATATAATTATATATGGTACAGTTGTTACACTAATACATCATAAGCTGAAAGCTACATTATCTTGAAAGAAAGCCAAGTTCTTGGCCTGATTAATTAAACTTCTTTAATGCCAAACAAACCAGGAAGAGGAGGAATACTCTGCTCATTTCTGAAGAAGTTATGTGGATCAACCTTGCTCTTCACTTGTGCAAGCCTCTTGAAATTGTTTTTGAAGTACTTTCTCCCCCAACTACTCGCTTCTATGTAGCTTGTGTTGGTGCCTTTGTTGTTGGTCCCCAACTGAAGATCCTTGTAATTGATGTAGGCACCCCTTGGAGAATTTGAAACATAGGGCTTCATAAACCCATAAAGCATATTCATCCAATTCATATGCTTGTTGGCTTCACTGACCTCATTCACATCCCACTTCACAATGTACTGTATGTTGTACAGATTCCCCTTCCTATGAGGAAATGGAATTTCGAATTCCGAAATCTCAGCCATCTTTCCACCATAGGGATCCAGTATCATGAAAGCTAGTTCTTCTAGCATGAACCTTTCCCAAATCCCACGTAGCCCGATTTCTGGAATAGGGTTTATTACAAAGTCGGATTTGGCCTTGAAATTGCTCTTATAGAGTGCCTCCCTAGACAACAAGACCTCCAAAGGCTGCTCTTTTTTGTACCCAGCAAAGTACTGAGCAGATTGGACCCAACTCATTTCAATGCAGTCTTTTGCCGCCAAACCCAACTCTGGAAAGCTCTGTTTCATCAATGGCATTAGTGTCTCAATCCCTCCTAGAAACAAAGAATTGAAAGCGGCTTGGACTTGTTTCTGACTTCCACTCCCAACATTCTGAAGGATGACTCTCATGAAAAGATCCTCATGGAACTTGTCTGCAATGTACTGCCACCTATTCACAAGGCTACTTCCACCTTGTGATATTAACTTGTTAACTGTAAAACCAGTCACAACTTTTGGGACCTGAACCAATTTGATCTTCCATGAAACTATGATCCCAAAACTTGCTCCTCCACCTCCTCTAATGGCCCAAAACAGATCCCCCCCCATTGTTTTTCTGTTCATGATTTTCCCATTAGCATCAATTAAAATAGCATCTATGACATGGTCAGCTGCTAGGCCATGTTTCCTAATCAAGGTCCCAAATCCACCACCACTAAAATGACCACCAATTCCAACAGTTGGACAAATCCCAGCTGGGAATCCATGGACGTCACTTTTCTTCCCAATGCTATAGTAAAGCTCACCTAGCGTAGCTCCTGACTGAACCCAAGCTGTTTCATCAGCAAGGTTGACATCAATGGACTTGACGTTGATCATGTCAATGATGATGAATGGCGTCTTGCAGAGATATGAGAGCCCTTCATAGTCATGGCCTCCACTTCTGACCCTGATTTGTAGGCCACGTTTTCTGCTGCAAAGCACAGCTGCTCGGATTTCGGACTCGTTGAAAGGTGTGAGAATGAGGAGAGGCTTTGATGTGGAGTTTAGCCATCTAGGATTTTGTTGTGAGGATTTCAAGAAAGATGAATACGAAGATGAGTTTGAGGTGTGGATGATTTGAGACGTTTCGGTGTAGTCACCGAGTTGAGTTGTCATGCACAGCTTGAGAGTTTCAGTGGTTGGATCAGAACTTGCACATGAAACTAAACTCAGGAACAAAGAAAGCAATAGTACTAAGAATTCCATCTCTTCCAGAATTGAGCTTTGAGTCTCGGTTTGGCACACATATATCTGCGTCATGCACTTATATGCTTAATTAGTTCGGCTTGTTATTCTGCTAAACTGCATAGAAACAAAGAGCTAAAGTGAAATTAGTGATGATTACTATGCAGTGAACCAGGATCTACCAGTTTTGGTTTATATATATACTTCTGTCGGTTATCAGCATTTAAAGTTACCACTAGCCGTTCCTTGTTCAAATGCCAAGTAACCCTCAGTGTGTCAACATATAAGTTGCCCCAACCTCTTGTACTTTTGGCCATTTTTTCATGGATATTGCTAAACAATCACCGAGTCCCAATCTACACCAGAAGAGATCAACAAAAGGTCTGATGCCCTTATAAGTCAAACTGTAAAAAATTTCTACTAATTTAACACGGTAACTCAAACCAATTTACTGTAATTAATTGAAGTAGCTAGCTGCTTACTTCTTTATCATTGGAATTTGGTTAAAGCTTATGGGACTTCCATATGCTTTGTGTTGCATGCAAAGTAGCTATGTGTCAAATTGCATATGCATGCACTACTAGTTCTCTCTGTCTATTTCTTCTGGGTTTCTTCTGGCCTCCTATGGCCAGCAAGCATGTGAATTGGTCATGCTGCTGACATTTTCAATAGTGACGTGGCAGCTGATTAGGATGCGAAGTCAGTTAATGCAAGGCTTCTGTCTTAATTTTATAATCAAAGCATTTTCCAACTTTTTTTACCTGTTCTACTTCTTAATGGTAGAAGTGTGGAAGTAGGAATTATTGCTTTGATGTAAGCACACACCCAAAAGAAGGATTTTCATACAGCTGTTTGATAATTTTGTCCACATGGTCGACTAACCATCAATTTTGATCTAAAGTCTCTGTATGTAGTTTTAGTGCTTATATAGCTTTCCAAATTATGGTGGAGCTGCCTTTCATTTCTTTCTTAATTCTAATCCTTATTAGTTATTACTAATACTAAAATCAAAAGACTAATGGATTCTAACTATGCAAATATACATGACACTGATGACAGAGATCAAAGTCTCATGTTAGTATCCATTTTCTTGTACAGAAGAAACTGAAAGAAGAAAAAGGTTTATCAATCCAATTCAAGTCCAGCTATTACATTAAGATGATACAGAAAAAATCTGTCCTCTATCTCATTCCAATTTTGATCTCTCTCATTGTCCCTGTAAGGGTCTCTTCGTCGATTTACTGCTATATTGGTTTCTGGTGGTATTAGTTCTATTTCAGATCACAAGAGCACTTCAACGTCTTCATTGCTTTTCAATTCTAATCCTTTACTACTAGAACTGAGGAGATGATTGTTACTTGGTATAAATCACCGAGAGGCACATTTCAAAAGTTCAATCACACCACAAGGATGGACTATAAGAGTACAAGCAGAGTGCAAAGTATCTCACTGATGCGGTACATAATAAGGTTATGTCAATTACTGTGGTCCAGGAAGATGGTCAAAGTATGAATGCAATGATACGCAATCCATTCATGCACAGCAATGAATGGACATTTACCTCACCTTGATTACCATCTTAATTTCTCTAATTAACTATTAGTATCTATGTTCCTTAGTTGTCAATTGCTTGATCTTAGGATCTTAATTGTATTAATTGTAATTGCTGACCTATAGGATCTAAACTGATCATCAGTCCTATACTGATTGTAATAGCAGATCTTTAGGATCTAAATTGATCCTCAGTCCTGTATATAAGTTGAAACACGTCAATGAGAAATCATGAAACATTTTCTCCTAATATTTTTTTATGGTATCAGAGCCTCTGTCTAGCGACATCCTCTTCCTCTCTTTTTTTTTTCATATCAAAAGGCCGCTCCAAATACCACCACCACCTTCAATTTCCTCACCATCAAGCCCGATCGGACCAACTACTCATTATGGGTAGTTCAAATCACTCCGTTACTCAAGAGCCGCAACCTCATGGGTTTTGTTAATGGCACAAACCTTGTCCTGATGCTTTCTCCGTAATGAAGTTGGTTATTTAATTGACATAGGTAACCCAGCGTACGAAGAATGGATGGCTACTGACTAAATGATCATCGGATGGATCAATGGCTCCCTCACACCCTCTGTTCTTGCCACCATCTCACGCTCCATCAGCTCGCACACCACCTGGATGTCACTAGTAAAGCGCTATGCTTCTCAACACAACAATCGAATTCTCCAACATCGAGGAAATCTGCTCCGCACAACTCGAGGTGACTTGTCTATTTTTTATTATTGAGACAAAATTAATCAAATTACTGATACTCTTGCCATATTTGGCCATCTTGTTGATGATTATGATTTAATCTCCATTATTATAAATAATGTTTGACCTTTATATAAGAATACTAAAAGTAGCTTTGCTCATGCACTTGAAATGCCCATTACCTTTGATGCTTCTGAGGCATTGCTATTGAGTGTTGAAAGCCGCTTGAAGAATCAAGCTCTTGTTGACTTGGAGTCCATCACCAATGTCCACCTCACTCACAAACATCTTGTTGGTGGAACTCGTTGACGTGGATCACCGAAGCTCAAGCTGCCCTAACGCTTATGGTCGTTGTTCCTTTTCTAGCCCATTTACAAGAGCCTGATTCATTGAGTGGCTTTCAACACTCAATAGCAATGCCTCAAGAGAATCATAAGTAATGGGAGTTTCACATGCCTGAGCAGAGCTTATAGTATTCTCATATAAAGGTACAACATTATTCATAATAATGGAGAATAAATCAGAATCATTGAAAGAATGGCCAAATAAGGCAAGAGTATCAGCAATTTGATTAGTTTTGTCCAAATAATAAGAAATGGACAAATCACCTCGGGTTGTGTTGAGCAGATTGCTATGTAATTGGAGAATTCGATTGTGATGTTGAGAAGCATAGCGCTTTGCTAGTGACGTCCAGGTGGTGTGTGAAGGAGACGGTGGCAAGAACAGAGTGTGTGAGGGGGCCATTGATCCATCATTTGGTCAGTAATCATCCACTCTTCGTACGTAGGATTAACAGTGTCAGTTAAATCACCAACTTCATTTTGGAGAAAGGCATCAAGATAAGGTTTTGTGCCATCAACAAAACCCACGAGGTTGCGCCTCTTGTTAGTATAGGAACTTGTATGTTGGCATTCTCTTTATACAAAACTAGAGAGTTCTAGCTTAAGAGTGTGTTTGAGAAGAATGATCTTAACAATTGGAATTGAGGTTCATGGCTTGAAACACAAGACAAGATCCTTTCTGGTAAGGTTCATTCATTACATTGTGCATGATTGAGTTCCAGGATTGTTAGTTGTGCTTCAATCCTGAAGTGATCTATTTAGTATTCTCACCTTGTACGTTGTCTAGGACTCTGGGTTTTTAAAAGGAATGTTTGTTTAGAGCACGTATCTCCTTTTATTAGGATAAAATCAGTTCTTATTGCATATTGCCTTTTAGGGAAATTTGTTTCCTATTAGGTGTCATTTTACTTTTATTGGTATTTATCACACCCTAATTGTTTTAGGGGGGGTCTAGTCTTGACGCATATATATGTCCTGCATTAGGTTTCTTTTCTTTAAGCTTTGCACGATAGAAAAGTTCTTTTGTTGCATAAGGCAAAGTTGTGTCTTGATCATTAATTCATTTGTTCCATGTCTAAGTGAATTAGTGAGTCAAGAATTCATTCATACATTATCCATATTTTCTTATGTCTTGGAAGTCCTACGAGTTCAGTTAGGAGTCAAGCATATTCAAGAATTGAAGATTGACGAGTTGATACGTGTGAAGTGCATCTAGAGGTAGTGAGCAAATTTGTGTGAAGTAGTTCAACCGGCTTGAATGAGTTTAGCTAGAGGTAACCGCGTTCAGAGTTATCCGAGAGGTTGTAAGTCTACTTTGTAATTTGACTACTATCTTATAGTGTGTGCTTGAGCATTGGCCTTCAAGAGTTAAGGCCACGCAGTTGTTTACCTCAGTTTGAGGAATTTTACTGCGCAAACATCTTCTGTGTTTCTTTGGTTCTTATATGTGTGTTTGCTTGATACATTGATTTTTGCTTGTTCTATTTCTCATTGTCTGGGGATAGCAATCTTATTACAATCCTTGAGATCAGTTTTGGTTTTGTGCGTATACATTCCAGAGCGTTGCCTATTCACACCACCCCCCCC
>LYNE01000913.1:22002-46505 GCA_001662545.1 Rosa x damascena
CATAAAAACCTATATCTAATTAAAAGATAAAGGTATGAAAGAGAAAGTGAGAGATAATGAGAGATCCTTAGATATAGAGATATAGAGAAACTTGGAATTTTTTTAAACTTGTGAAATTTTACCTATAAATGAGGCATGTAAATGTGAAATAAAAATGTCTGATCAAATTCTATGGCAAATATTACCTATAACACCATAATCGATTCTATATCAAACGTAAACAAAAACTTCTTACCAAGTTTATGATAAAGGTAGCTGCGAATTGAAGAAATCACGTTAGTAAGACCTAAAAACAAATTAAGAAGGGAGAAACCATACAAAAACTACAAATATGAGAGAAAAAGAAATAAACAAAAAAAAATTAGAAGTATGTGTTGGAAACAAAAAATGCATGGAAGAAGGAGAGGAAAAAAGAGATGACTCGGTAGAAAAGAAGAAGAAGGAGTAGGAGAAGGAGAAGGAGACAATATGTAATAGGGAATAGCAAGGAAAAATAATGTCTTAATATATAAAGATTCCTCTTTTGAATTCAATCAAGGATCTAATAATGTTAATTAAAGTCAACATATTAAATTTGCTAATTTTACATTAACAAGATTGCAATAATTTAGGATTATAATTAATATATGTTTTAGATAAACGGGAATTGAGAGAAAATCGTTGTGTATTCTCATTGATAATAGGGGCCTCTTTATATAGAGGATTACAAGGCATAGAATCTGAATCATACAAGGAAATGTAATCATACATTGAATAGGAATCTCAAGATTCTTCTAATTAAACTCTTTTACCACTAGGTTAAGTAACCTAGAGTTTGGGCCAAACACAAAATAGAGATTCACTTGAACACTCACCCTTGTGTCGCTCAAACGTGGTGCTCCTCTCGTTGCCTCGTCAAAAACCTTGCCAAGTAACAAAAACCCTGTGGGACAAAAATAACCTCGGTCGAAAGAGAAAAAGAGTACAACACACCCTTCACGTTCCAAGATGAACATGTAGACATCTCCCCTTGATGTCTGCGGCTCCCCCTGATGACTACGATCAAGGGAGTTCAGATAATTTCAGCAAGCTAATTCTTGCCACATGTTTCTCGAACGTGGATTTGGGAAATGACTTAGCAAACAAGTCTGCCACATTGTCTTCAGATCGAACCTGATTTACTTTGATCTTGAAAACTTCTGTTGTTGCTGATTGTAGAAGAATTTGGGCGATATGTGCTTGGTGTTGTCGCCTTTGATGTAGCCTTGCTTCATTTGTTCAATGTAAGCAGCATTATCCTCATAAATGCTCGTTGGCTCATCTATGGTAGACTTCATATCACAATTACTTCAAACATGTGTAATTATGGATCGAAGCCATATACATTCATAGACTGCTTCGTGAAGAGCAATAATCTCTGCATGATTCGAAGAGGTAGCGATTAAGGTCTGTTTTGCAGACCTCCAAGATATCGCAGTCTTTCCCATGGTGAATACATAACTAGTTTGAGAATGACCTTTGTGCGGGTCAGAGAGGTACCTAGCATTAGCAAAACCTTCCAAAACACTTTTGTCGTTTTGGGATGGGGAGAGGGAACGCAGTCCACCATGTGTGGCGTCCCTGGCATTTGATAGGTCCAAATCCATTATCTCTCTGTAGGGATAGAACAAGCTCATATCAATTTTACCACTTAGGTATCGAAAGATATCTTTAACACCAGTCCAATGACGTAGTGCTGGCGCAGAGCTATATCTAGTTAACAAGTTCACGGCGAATAAGATGTTCGGTCTCATACATTGTACTAAGTACAATAATGCGCCTATTGCACTTAGGTAGGGCACTTTTGCCTCTAGCACTTCTTCATCGTCATCTTTTGGACGGAATAGATCCTTCTTTGGATCAAGACTACGAACAACCATTGGGGTGCTTGAAGGCTTAATCTTGTCAGTATTGAAACGCCTAAGCATCTTTTGGGTATAAGCTGATTGATGAATCAGGATACCATCTTCACGGTGCTCAAGTTCCAAACCGAGGCAAAACCGTGTTTTCCCGAGATCTTTTTTCTCAAACTCGGATTTCAAGTGTTCAGTGGTTTCCCTTAACTCTTTTAGGGTGCCAATTATGTTCATGTTATCAACATAAATCACTACTATTACAAATCCGGAACTTGTACTTTTTATGAACACACATGGGCATAGTTCATTGTTGACATATCCCTTACCAATCAAGTAGTCACATAGACAGTTATACCACATCTGTCCGGATTGTTTCAATCCATATAGTGAGAGTTTCAACCTTATAGTAAACGCGCTACGTGGTTTAGAGCCACTTGATTTGGGTAACTGAAGTCCATCTGGAACCTTCATGTATATCTCTGTATCTAGATTCCCATATAGATACGCAGTAACCACATCCATAAGCTGTATGTTCAGTTTTTCGGAAACCACCAAACTGACAAGCTAGCGGAAAGTAATGACGTCCATTACGGAAGAATAAGTCTCCTCGTAATCAATTCCAGGGCGTTGTGAGAAGCCATGCGCCACAAGGCGAGCTTTTTACCTTACTATCTCATTTCTCTCATTACGCTTTCTAACGAATACCCCTTTGTGACCAACTGGTTTGGTGTTGGGCGATATTGGCACAACGTTTCCAAATACCTTTCTTTTCGCTAAAGAATCAAGTTCTACCTGGATCGCATCTTTCCATTTTGGCCAATCAGCTCTACGTTGGCATTCATTAACGGAGCATGGTTCGATGTCATCGGTCTCAATAATCTCACGCGCTACGGAATACGCGAATATATCATCAATGATGATGGAGCTTCTTTCCCACATCTCATGTACACTAGTGTAATTTACAGAGATCTCTACGTTCTCAGGGATAGGTTCTGACATTGAGGCGTCCCCCAATGATGTCTCTTGGACATAACCATAATCCAAAACATTCTCATGAGACGGATTTTGAGTATCGATGATCAAAGAATTTGCTTGTGCCTCATTCGCTTTCTTTCAAGGGCGAGTATCCTTTGAACCAATCGATCTACCACACTTCCTTGCGGGACTTGCGGCTATAGATGCCACATCATTGCCATTCTGAGCAATGGCGCCATCTCCTGGTGTCACATGAGTGGCGTTATGTCCAATATTCGGGACGTCAATCCTTGCAGGCACGTTTGCAGCAGGTATGTGTGATCTCGTCACGTTGGCAACATTAGAAAATGCATCAGGCAGAGTATTTGCTACGTTCTGAAGCTCGATTATTCATCGCATTTCAAGTTCGGACTGTGCGGTACGGGGATCGAGATGAGACATAGTAGAGACAGACCACGACAATTCTTGTCGTTCCTATTAAACATCTGTGTTCTTATCTCCCCCCTAACGACGGGAAGACTATCTCATCAAAGTGACAATCCACAAATCTAGCGGTAAAGAGATCGCCTGTCAAGGGTTCAAGATAGCGGATGATAGTTGGAGATTCATAGCCAACATAGATGCCCATTCGTCATTGTGCATGGACCTATCTTAGTACGCTATAGTGGCGTAATAGGCACATAAATGGCACACCCAAAAATGCGTAAGTACTAGACATCAGACTCATACCCAGTCACTAGCTGTAATGTAGAGTAAGATTGGTTTGTAGTGGGTCGTAGACGGATTAGCATCGTTGCATGCAATATTGCATATCCCCAAGTAGAAACAGGGAGACTTGTGAGCATAACCAATGTCCCTGCTATCATCTGTAATCGTTTGATAGTGGCTTCCACGAGACCATTTTGGTTATGAACATGGGGAACTGGATGCTCTACATCAATCCCCAGTGACATGCATTAGTCATCGAACGTTTTCGATGTGAACTCCCCAGCATTGTCAAGTCAAATTGACTTAATAGGATGGTCAGGGCAGTGAGCCAGTAGACGGATAATTTGGGCGAGGAGTTTAGCATAAGCAGCATTGCGAGTGGACAACAGCGCCACATTTGACCAGCGTGTCGACGCATCAACCAATACCATAAAGTATTTAAAAGGTCTGCAAGATGGTTGAATTGGTCCAAGATATCCCCTTAGATTCTCTGTAAGAACGGAATGAGTATTTTAGGATCATTTGCATATGACGGTCTTGGTCCTAATTTCCCGAAGGAACAGGCTTTGCAAAATGAGCAAGGGTCCTTAGAAGCAACCAATGAGGATTTTGGTTGGGCTTTAGCGTATGTAGCGCTATTAGAAGCAAAATGTGTGACTGCATCACCCATCATGGCGTTGGAACCATGGAAGCATCCATGGCGTCTTGGCCATGTGGAGACGCATCCATGGCGTCTTGGCCATGTGGAGACGCATCCATGGCGTCATGGCCATGGGTAGCGCCATGTATGGCATCATCACAAGGGACTTGAGTAGCCCTACGGCGGCCCAGGACTGTAGCAGCGCCAGAAGCGATGGTGGCAGCGGTCGTACATAGTCCTAGAATCAATTTTTGATTCTTGCTTCGTCTCACACTAAAGAATGGATGTCCGTGTGAAGTCTTTAGTATACGGATCATCATATCATGACCAAGATGTCCTAGTCAGTCATGTCAAAACCAATATGTGTCTGAATCCAAGAGATCTTCTCTTATCACATTATTGGATTCAATTAGTCGAATTGTAGTGAATTAAAGTCCACTAGATTGACACATAAGCTTCTCTAAGATGCGCTTTCGTCCGCAATCATTAGAGGTAATGCATGCAAATGAACTCTTTTTCGTTCTTAGTATGCGTTTCTGCATGGAATCCGTTGGCTCTTATATATTTAAAGCTCAATAAGGTCTGATTTGCCTTAGGAGCGTAGAGAGCTTCTGATACTTTAATCAAGGTGCCATTTGGCAATAGGAATTGGGTCATTCCATGTCGTTGAACTAAACCTGATGGCCCAGCCATCGTAGTCACAGAGGAATATGTAGGCAACATCTCTAAGAATAATTGCCTGTGGGGTAGAATGGTGTGCGCAGTCTCACTATCCGTAAGACATTGTAGTTCTCTAGAATCCATTCCTAAAAGAAAAGCTCGTAATTAAAAAGGAGTCATGAAGAAAAAAACTCATCTTTTATTAATAAGCCAAACGGAATTACATCATTGTTTCTTTGACCAAAGAAAATCTAATCCAATAAACTAGCTAATATAAAACAATGGCAGTTGTCTAACTTCTTTCGGTAATTCCAATGCAAATGTGACCAGGTGAGTAGAGAGATGTCGGTGGAGTGAGGCTCACTTAAATACCACTAATCTCAAAACCTTCCTAGACATCACACTTACATTGAGTACGCCTACTTTGAAGAAAGACTAAATCATTGGCATCTACTACAAAAATAATATGGCAATTGCCTACATCTCTTTTAAAATAAAAGGACTTAATCAAAATCGCCAGTTTCTTGGCCCTTGAAGTTGTCCACCCTAAGAGCGAGATCGTCGTCTTGATCCTCTTGCTCCATGTAGTGCGCCTCCCTTGCTTCATGATAAATCTTGTATGCGTCTGCAACATTCTGGGATGCTCTACAAGCTTTGGCCCAATGTCCAGTTGATCCACATCGAAGACATACATCATTATGGTCAGGCTCCCTTGATCAAGGCGCCTTTGGGGGGCGATTTGGACGACCACTACTCTTGGTGGCGTCACCACCATGGCCGGAGGCTCCGCCTCTCTCTCTCTCTTCACACGTTGACCTCCACGGTTTCGCGCACGCCTCTCTTGGTGGTTCCCTTCCTCTCTGGGGCGAGTATATGGACCAGAACGTCTAGAATTGTCCATACTCTTAGAGTTTCGCTCCTTGCATCCTCCCTTGGGGGTGCAACTATAATTAGACTCCAGAATAGACTTGGTTCCCATGGGTCTAGCATTATAGTTCTTCACAAGGATATTGTCGTGCTTCTCAGCTACGTTCATGGCACCAATGAGCTCATGAAACCTTGTGATACTTCTTGCATTCATATCAATCCAATAATTCTTTGAAATCATCAGGGCAGAGACGGGGAAGGTAGAGAGAGTCTTCTCGATCAACATCGTATCAGTTATAGTTTTGCCACAAAACTCCATCAAAGACTTGATATGAAGGGCTTCCGAGTTATAATCAAGTACAGACTTGAAATCACAAAAGCGGAGGCTATGCCATCTCACTTCTAAATCAGGAAGCAGGGCGTCACGAACATTGCCAAATCATTGGTCAAGTTCCACCCATAGTTTTCTGGGGTCTTCCTCAATGAGGTATTCAGTTTAGAGCGCGTCATTCATGTGCCTTATCATGAGGATTATGGCTTTAGATTGATTCGCTTCAAAAGCGATAGCTTGCTCAACAGTGAGCACATTCTGACTTAGCTCTTGGAGGGTTTCCAGAAGTCCATTAGCCTTAAGATGTTGGCACACATCTCGGACCCACTTATGGTATCCTGCACCAGTTGTCTCGATTGAACAAAGTTCAACTTATTCAAGTTGTTCATCCTGAAAAATAACACAAGATTAGGGTTAATTTCGGAACAAAAATGGCTACCACAAAAAACTATAAAATTTCTGAGCATAGTCGCTTCCAATAAATTAGGGATTTCTGACCGTAGTCGCTTTCAAGAAAATCCGATTCCAAGAGGGGTTTGGATTAGATCGAAAGAATGATGTATGTGGTCGATCATTTTCTTCTCAACAAACTCTAAGTTTGGAGGACTCTACAAGCTCCAAGCTTGGAGTGAGCACGAACCCCCATAGTTCGGCTATTGGTCTCCCCTATGAAGAAGAAAGGGGGTAGAAGAAGGGAAGTTGCAAGTCCCTGAGAAAAAGAAGAGAAAATAATAAAAACTTCAGGGCTAAATACTGGTTACTACCCTGTGGTTTAGGTCCAAAATCAATTCAGTCACTGGACTTCTAATTTCATCAAAAACACCCCTGCAGTTTCAATTTTGATCTAATAGGTACAATCTGTTAGTCTTCCGATAATTGAGTCATTTAACTTGTTGATGTGGCTCATATATGACCTATGTTTTATGATGTGGTGTTGAGGTGACATGCATAGTCAATTTAGGAGTGGGTCTCACTATTAGAAATCTATCAAATAAAAAGTTTTTCATCAAATAATCCAACTATAAGTTGAACTCATAACAGAATATTAACAAATTGGACCTATTAGATCACAATTGAAAGTACATAGGTGTTTTTGATGAAATTAGAAGTTTAGGGACTGAATTCATTTTGGACCTAAACCATAGGGTAGTAACCAGTATTTAGCTGAAAACTTCAAAAACGGGAACTTTTAGAAAAGTTTACCTTGAAAAGTTGCCAAAAAACTTGACCGGAAAAGTTGTTGAAAATGGTTGGGAAAAGGTCGCCGGAAAAGTGGCTGGAAACTAGTGACCGGAGCAAGGCTGGGCTGTGCAGGGCTATTACAGAGGCTGTGTAGGGGATGTGCAGGGCTCGTGCAGGGACTGTTTGCAGATGTCGGCAGGGGTCTCGGCAGCAAGCGCGCACGTGCTCGGCAGGCGTCGGCAGGTCTCGGTAAGGGTTTGTGCAGAGCTATCAGTAGGTGTCAGCAACAGGCGTGTAGGGGCTCGGCAGGTCTCGGCAGATGATGTAGGGACTCTCGGCAGATGTATAGGGGGCAGGCTTAGGGCAGGGGTCGGTTCAGGTGGATTTCGGCCGATTTCGATGGTTTCGCCGCCAGTTCTGGGCTCCTTGAGGCTAGGGCTTCATGTGTGGGGAAGTGGATGCTGGGATTTGAAGGCCATGAAATTAGGGTTTCAGGGTTAGAGATTTGTGCTGATAACGTGTTTTAGTGAAACAGGAATTGAGAGAAAATCACTGTGTATTCTCATTGACAATAGGGGCCTCTTTATATAGAGGATTACCATGCATAGAATCTGAATCATACAGGAAAAGGTAATCATACATTAAATAGGAATCTCTAGATTCTTCTAATTAAACTCTATTACCATTAGGTTAAGTAACCTAGAGTTTGGGCCAGACACAAAATAGAGATTCACTTTAACAATATATTGATCTTTACTGTTTATTGTAGAATATATTAAATAAGGGTATGTTAGGAATGGAAAATTTAGGTGTTGAATCAGCAAGATAGAAATGGAAACAAATCCAACGTGGTAGGTGAGACATAGGACTGCAATTAAAAAAAATTCATCTGGACTACATCCAATATGGGGTGTGAGTTTTGGACTTAAATCAAATTAACTCTTAAGAAAAATGTTTTATAGTTTTATTTGAAATGTTTTGTCTGTATCTATAGAACAATTAATTTTTGTTGACATCTTATTTTTAAATTTTATTTTCATAAGAGGGTAGAGATATATTTTTAATTTTATTTTTAATTGAACTTATATTTTTATTAACATATTAATTGATCAAAATATCTAGTAAACAAAATTATTTTAAAGGGTATTTTAGTCACACTACTCTTAAATATAGGTCCTGTGTTTTGCACATGTTAGTTTTTAATGGAACATTAACGGAAGTTAGTGATAGGTATCACTTAAAATGAAGTCGAAAAGTTTAGGTATTGGTTGTGATCAAAATTGAAGTTCAGGTACCATCGATAAGATAGAGGATAAATTTAGGTACCATTTGTGATAATAACCCATTTTAATAAACTAACGTGAATATCATATAATTTAAATATTAACCTAAGAAATCCTGAAGTTGTTTAAGAATGAAGAAATATATATATATATATATATATAATTTGCAAATGGTAGATTGTAGAGATTAAAGGCTTTAGTTTAATTGATGCACTTACCCCAGCAAATGACAATAGAAGAGAGTTTCAAATGAAGCAAACCAAATGGCGTTATTTCCTAAAGATAAATTAAAAAAAAAAAAAAAAAATTGCAGTCATGCATGTTCTTCAATTGACCCTAGAAAATTGATGCTAAGGCTCTAATGTGGACTCTGTCGTCTTTATGGGGTCCGAAAATGTTACACTCATATTCAGAGTTACCTGTTTACTAGTCAATGGGATCATAGACAATAACATTCATCCCTTTCCACATTCATAAAATAATTTAGGGGGTTTTAAAGTTGACTTTTTGAATGGTTCACTTTATGAAGAAACTTTTTTCATAAAAGTTGTGCGTGACGTTAAACTGAGTCTGTAGACATGTAGCATTCTAAATCAGAGCTCACTTGAATAAGTTATGGTCTAAGGAAGTCAAAATTTATGTTGGAGTTTTTTGGAGACATTGATGTTCCACATTATATAGGAGGTAACCCTAGCATTTTAGGGCACCCCATCATCTCTCTTAGGCAAGTACAGATATGGAAACGAGACTCGATCTTGGACCGACTCAGAATTGAAACCTGATAGTTTCTCTTCCAACTGGCCACCATAGGCCTTGCAATCGGTGCCATTCAAACCCTCTCTCCCTACTCTAGATATCTCTCGCAATGAATCAAGTTGATTTGAAGTGAAAAAGAAGATTCGAAGCAAAAAGCCTAACACAGCGCCGCACAGATTCAACCTTAATATTTCATCCTCCTCCAATAGTTTCAAGCAGCACCATTGCATGGGCTTTGAAGCCCTCGCAGTCTTGGTTCAAACCCCCTAAGCTGTCGACATCAATTCGACGGGAGATCAGAAAATAGAAGGGTTGAAGATTTCAGGTCCCGTAGCTTTTGAGGTATTGTCTGTTCTACACACTCAAAATTTGACTTCGTGTTAGTTAGAAAAGATGTTTGGGATATTGAAAAGAACATTTTGATATAGTTGTGGTACCCGAATCGGGGGTCATGACACTGGCGTGTGGGTTTTACGCATTGCCACTCTCAATGGTGCATGAGGGCGCATGCTGCATCCTCTGGCTATCTTTTTTAGCTTGTTAGGTAGATTTCTGTATTAGGAACATGTTGATATGATTTTCGTGGCCATTGGAGAACATTTGGCTAGCGATCGGAATTTCCCAAATTTTGAGGATTTCGGATTTCGATTAGTGACGATCCGACCGTTAGATTGTCATGATTTTTTCGTAGGTTGTTCGAATTACTCAATTAATGACACTGTCGAAGTTCAAGCCATTTCTAATGTGAGTTCGGATTTTCTGGTTTTACGATGAATTTATTTAAAGGGGTTTTGGAGTTTCGTCTTGAATTCAAATTTATGGTTTATAGTTCATTTTCGATGGGAGTGTCAGATTTTAGCATTATTTATGATTTGAGAAATAAGTATAGTTTTGGCGAGTATTAAATTGAATTCAGACAGAGGTTGCGGATTTAATTTTCATATGAATTATGGTTTTCGATAAATATTTTGAATTTGAGTTTTGAGTAAGGTTTGAGAAATACTAAACATGTGATGTGGATTATAATCATATGTCTCCCCTTGATACATAAGAGATTAGCTGGGGGAGTCAATAGTTTAGGCTTATGGATGAATGTTATTAAGGAGATTAATTATGTTATCAAGTGCATGTATGCCTTACCTGGTCGGCAGTACCTTCCGGGTAATATTCTGGTGGCAATACCCTCTTATTAATATATATTCAGTCAGTAGTACCCTACCCTCCGATGCATCATTTGGTCGGCAGTCCCCTCTAGATGACATGAGATGATTAGTCGGCAGTACCCTTTAGCCATCGCCTCCTAACATTTCAGTCTGCAGTACTCTCCGATGTGTCATCTAGTCGGCAGTATCATCCAGATGGTATGATATGGTTAGTCGATAGTACCTCTAGCGATCGTTTTCTAGTATTTCGATCGGCAGTACCCTCCATTGTGTCATTTGGTCAGCAGTAACCTCCAGATGGCATGAAATGACTAGTCAGCAGTACCCTCTAGTCATCACCATTTCGTATATGTTATCCAGATACGTCAGATAGAGTGAGAAGAGTATTTCAGTCAACAGTACCCTCCATATGACATTAGACGACTACTTGGCAGTACTCTCTAGTCATATCCCATTTCTTATGAATTAGTCATCTGTAGAATGTAGGTGTTTATGTTAAGGATAATGGTTGTATTGTGTAATCCACCCCTTGGAGCATCTTTATTTTAGTGGCCGCCTAGTGGGTACTACTAGTAAATTGATTCTAGTGACCACATGGTAAGCGCTATTGGTGAGGTGATCCTAGTGGCCGCTAGGTGAATGGTACTAGAGAAACACCATTGTAACTGGTTGGTGAGAGCTACGGGTGAGTTAGTAGCAGTCATTTACAGTATCTTCAGTTAGTTGCTGCCTAGTAAGTACTACGAGTGAGTTGATTCTAGTGACCGCCTAGTGAGCGCTACTGGTGAGGTGATCCTAGTGGCTACCGGGTGAATGTTACTGGAGAAAAGCCATAGTAACTGGTTTGTGAGAGTTACGGATGAGTTAGTAGTAGTCATTTGCAGTATGTTCAATTAATTGCTGCCTAGTGAGTACTACGGGTGAGTTGATCCTAGTGGTCGCTTGGTGAAATGATCCTAGTAGTCACTTGGTGAGAGGTATGTTGAAGTGCTACTAAGTTAATTTGTATTATTGATTTCCGGTTTAAAAACAGATTATCTTGAGTTATAGTATTGAGTTTGTATAATATTGTCACGCCCCTGATTTTTACACAAATAAAAATCGATATATAATCTCATAATTATACATGCGTGAACGTTCAGTCATCAATACAAAATACCTGGAATCTTTTACCCTTTAAACCAAGTACATACTGATGCCCTGAACCCTCAAAGTTAATATACACTCGCTCCATAGAGTTATATATTACACAAGCTTACGAATTAAATTGTCAACAACAAAATAAAACGTAAATGCTCCTCAGAGCTCACTACAAGCGGAAGTCTTAATAACGGTAAAGTCACAAAATTGGCTTCCTACCGTAAAAGCTGCAAGCACGCTACCTCAGCTTCAGCCACAATTACCCTGACCTGCAAGATTAACCCCTACACCGTTTGAATGGTGTACCGGGTTGCCACACAACAAACCCGGTAAGCTTTTGCAAGCCCGTATGAGTAACTCAAAACCACACACGCAAAACACAGAATAATCCCACGCGAATCAGGAGATAAACTCACACGAATCACGTTTAAATCAATAAACAAAGCACGAGATAAACTCACATGAATCACGTTTAAATCAATAAACAAAGCACGAGATAAACTCACACGAATCACGTTTAAATTTATAAACAAATCACGTTTCAATCAAGAAACAAAGCACGGCAGATAGACTAGAGCTCTAACTGATTGTAATCACTAACCCGGCCAAAGGCGTGAATTCCCTATTTTCCCACCCACGATCACATTTCGTGATCCACGATCCTCAACTCGTAAGTCTTTGGCTCCACGGTATAAATAACAAAACATTTAAAGGAGTTGCAGTGGACCCAAAATGTTACACGAATCTAAAATGAAAGATTCCCCGTAATTGACCCCTATCAATTACTCCCGGTATAAGACCCATATTTAAATAACCCACCACGAACTAAAATGTTCCACAAATACACAAATTTCAATGCTTTTCAAAACAAATCGAAATCAACATATCCACAATCATTTGTTTTCCAAAAGCCACAACCCAAAACAATAAAAAGCATTATTTCATGCATATTGTTTTCATAAATCCACAACCACCAAAATATATATATTTCACGTAAATATATATATATATATATACACACACGTAGTCATCCGCTCAGAAATGCCTACTAATACCAACTATAGTTTGCAGTTACTAAATAACTCTAAAAAATAAAGGTATTCCGTTCATTAATGAACCTTGTGAGATTACTCACCTCAAAATTCCCGCTGCGTCTTCAATATAGCACAAAGCCGCCAATCCACAAAATAACTGTCCAATGTACTTCGTCAAGTACCTAATCACATATGGTTTCAACTTAGTAACGATTCACAAATGATTTAAGTTCAAAACCCCTATTTTGAACTAAAATCCCCAAGTGGCGCTAATCGAGGAAAAACCACATCCGAGACCTCCCAAAGTCTCCGGAATACTTTCATGATCGATGTGTCCAAACCACAAGTCGATCGGATGCTCAGATCCTCACGGATCGAATAAATCAACTGGTATGAAACCGTAAAAATCATAACAAATCCATACGAACTCCAAAACTTGCATACTATATATCGAAACGCTCGTATCAACGAGTAGAACATATATAGTACCAGAAACAGTCCCTTAGATGGCCAGAACACCTCTGAAACTCCGCGGCTGGCCAAAACTCAATATTTCACAAAACTTCCAACATCAAAGCTATTCATCTAAGCATGCTTGTGAATTTTCATAACTAGCTCGAAGTCAGAAAATAAGCATAAAGGGTCAAAAACTACCTCACAACCCATGGATTACTGTTCAATCCGAGCTGAACCAAGTTTCATGTGAATCGATCCAAACAACCACCACAGATCGATCAAGGAGCCTCCTCTGAACTCACCCAAGGAAACTTGAAGCCCCGCCGTCGTCGGAGATCGGAGAACCGATGAGGTCCAACTGCACCAAATTTCGCCGCCTTGCTGCACGGTCGCCACTGCGAATCGATGCTAGAGGACACCACAGAGAGTAGCGCACGGTGGAGACGAGCATATCTGGAGAGTTTCATCGGTAGAGGTCGCCGGAATCATGAAATGGCGGCCGGGTCGGGTTGTCGGGTCCGGGTCTGGTCACGCGCAAAGAAGAGAGAGAACGGAGAATTTGATTTCCGGAAAAGAAAAAGTGAAAATATGAAAATAGTAAGTTTCTAAAAATGGAAACTCCTATTTATAGAACTTTCCCAAAACTTCAAATGCTCATAACTTTCACATACGAACTCCGATTTTCGCGTTCCACATGTCCACGAACTCGTATCGACGTACTCTACGACTTTCGTGAAGGAAGTTTTCGGAGAATCTCAACGTATCAAAAGTCAACCTTGAACCCCCCCTAAATCCACACTTTTCGAATCAAAAGTCGTCTGAAACACTTTCGCTCTGTCCACGAGCCACGAAACCGTCCAATAACCCTAAATTAGATTCCGAAAAATCCTCGAAAAATAAATACGAATTTCCGGGGCATCACAAATATGATGATTGAGATCTAAGGACCATGATCTATTGAGTTTCTAGTTGGAAGATGGTTGTTATTATAAGTAGGTAGCCCTGGAAATTAAGGTTGGATTTATGTTATTAGAAGTGATTAGTTTGTTATGCAAGTTTGGGTAGTCCATTTCTAGCGGAAGTTCTGCCAAATTTTTTGTAGAAATTCTCCTAAGGTGGGCCCCACAGTGCCACTTTATACTTCCGGGTGAAATCCAGGGCAGATCCTGTCAAAAAAATTAATCTCTATACCAAAATACGCAGTTCAGATTGTTTTCAAATTCTCAGTTCAGATTGAGTGTGATCAGATTACGCAGGGTATTTCATGGTATCATGGGGAGTCGCTGCTAACCATGGCTCCTTATAATGGTTTATTTGAGGCTAGGGAGGTTTAGATCACTTTGACCGCGGTGTGGATGGAGGTCTTTAGTCTCCCACCGCCCATGCTCATGGAGGAGGCCGACATGATGGTTGGTTCAACCCTCGACTATGTGTTGTAATAGGATAAGGTCGATATCAGGTGTGGAGTTAGGGTTTGCACTCAGCTTCATCACGAGATCTTATCAAAGGAAAAAATAGGCTTATCCCTCATTTCTCTTAGAGTTTTCTCTTGGTGTCTTAGCCATTTTACATTTCAGGTACAAGAAATTTTGAGATTTATGTTGGGTCTGTGGACTCTTAGAGCACTGGAGTCTTGGTTGCTTGGGTCCTCCTTTAACAACAACGGAGGAGGAGCACGCCCCTGCGGTGGTGTATATGCCAAACCCTAACCCTAGGGTTTTAGAGGCTAGAAAGCAACTTGTAATTTCTCTTGCAAGCGCTGACCTATTAGTACTCCTGCTTTATGAGCCAATCTGATATCCCCTTCACCAGAACCCTTTCTCAGCCGACGGCGCGATTTGTTCTCTATTTCAGGTATTTCTACCTTAGATTTAGCTCTGAGGTGGAGTGATTTAGGGCATCATCTCATCTGCCTTCTAAGGTTGGGAACTAGTAGCGTATGTTGACGACCTCTACCTTTACTCCAGTTTCAAGTTCCGAGAGATTGGCGCTGAAAGAAGTGATCACATACTCTAAGCGTTCCAAGCAATTGGTACCATTGCTCTGGTCCAATTAGATTTTGAGCCTTCTTTAGCTCTTGCTTTAAAATCCGGTGGCTTGGAGGTCTCCCCACCTAAGAAAAGAAAGCTGGGAAGGGATGTTGGCAATAAGAATAGGACTAAGTCAGAGTTTCATCCGAAGAAGCTGGTGACAGATGCAAAGCCTAGGATTCCTAAGAGTACTAGGAAGAAGAAAAAGAACTAGAGCCCAATGATGTGGAGCAGATTGTACCAACTCAGGTTATTGATAGCCCTGAAGTAGCCCCCTCTGCATAGGGAGGTCCTAGGGTTTAAGAATAAATTAGGACTGGATCTTGAATTGTTCGGTGAAAACTCTAGTAGTGTTAGGCTAACCTTACAATGTAGCTTTAGGGCTCCCTCAGGAGTGATACAAGTCGTTCATCCCCTTCGTGGGGGGTTCACTATGTACTGTTAACTACATTTTCTTTAGTGGATTGACACCCAAGTTATTAATAAAATAAAATAAAAAGAGAGAGATAGTATTTAAATCAGACCATTTTATCTTTAGCATTCTAAAATCATCATAGGTGAAATAGCAGAATAGAGGAGTTCTTTTCTTAAATTTTTCATGGCTGTTAATTTATCCTGTAATTTTTTAATTTTATAAAATTTCAATCTTTTTCAATTTATATATGCCCGTATTAACTAAAGTAATTCTAAGCAACTGTTCCATTATTGCGAGCCAGGATGACATTTTTCTCATTTTTCATCCGATTAAGATAATTTTATAGAAATCATTGATGAAGTCTCACATAACTAACAAAATGTAACTATAGCACTGGTCTTTGGAGTGTCAGTGTGTGGTGGACATGTCATATGGTTACTAGGCGTCTCTTGTAGGGTTGTAGGCGAAGTTTTTGCGAGCTTTGGTTTTCATATCTTTGGTGGTGGTGGTGATGTATCTAGTAGTCTTTCCTATTTGGGTCAATTAGTTGGGACACAGTGAGGAAGATGACGTAGTTTTTTTGACAGTTATCTATGAGGTGTTATTGAGACTATCAAAATTGTCCATCATCAGTAACTTGTGAAAATAGGCAATTGTAGATTGTTGTGTTTCCTTCGATTTTTTTAGCTAGTGGTACACATAGACATGCTTATATTTGATTAGAAACTACCTTATTGATATAAAACTGCACTTCATTCATTATTAGATTTGTTCTAGGCTTATCTTCTGTATGTTGGTCTTTTTAAATATACTAGCCTTCCAATTTGCATCTACGAATGGTCTTGCTTTTACGCAATGAATTTATTAGGGATAATGACCACTTACCCATAAAATACCAAAATACGCTCCATACACTCCACCAACTTATTTTCAACCCCATTCACACAAAAGTTTTCTCTTTTTCTCCCAACTATTCATTTCACTTAATATTTATACCGTTAGTACCCCTCTCTCTCTCTTTCTAATACTTGCTTTTACTATTATTTTCCTTTTGATGAAATGTGGTGGGCCCATCTTGAATTTATTTGTCTAGACTATAATTGCAGATATATTTCATCCTCTATGTTCAAAGGTAAGCAGTTAAATTTTACTATTCATAATTCCGATCAAAGACAGACTTGAGTTACTTGCTATCTGTGCTGATACAAGTAAAGAATTGAAAGAAGAAAGAGAAAAGTTGAGAAAATTGAAAAACGTTAGAGATAATCTTAACAGAGAAACTCCCAATTACTGGGATATCATCTTTAGGATTCAAACTAGAATCTATAAAATTGAACAAGATATTGAAAATATCTTATATATTCTTAAAGAGGAACAAAAACCTCTTGATTATTTGAGCATTGGTTAGATCGGCAAATCACTGGTATCAGAGCTTGTAAAATAGCTCAAAAGGGGAATCCTCAATGGGAACAATGTCTGATTTAATATTAGAGAAGTTGAATTCTCTACTGAAATCCTCTGATGAGAAACATCAGATCTTGCTGAAAGAATTATCTAGATGTCAAGATCATCTAGAAAAACTACCTGCTATAATCTACCAATTAGAAAAATTGGAAAACAAAATAGATTATATCAAGGAACTTCCAAAAACGGAAGAAGAAAAACTAACAAGTGTTAGTAGAAAAATCAATGAACAGCAAAAAACGCTGGATTCTATGAAAAATATACTGAAGGACAAGAAATTGCCTACAGTAAAAACGAAGAAAGCTAATGAATTTAAACCATTAGAAAAACCTGAGAAGAATCTTGTTCCAAACATGATTTTTCTTGGACCATCTACTAGTCAAACTAGTATTCAGTACAAAAACCCGAAAAATACAAGAGATGTCAAAATGATAAGCATCTTCGGGAAAAAGAAGGGAGTACAACTCCTAAATGCTGAAGAATTTGAATACAATGAAATCGAACATGAGGTAAAAAAACTCCTCAATTCCAAAGTTAGATTTCAAACAAATCTACAAATGGGGAACGTTTGACCTGATGGATAGCCATCACTTCAAATTACTAGAATTTACAACCCCCTCTACAACAGGAGAAACCGATCTACTGATGATCACTCCTGCAGAAGTTGCCCGAGCAAAAACAAAAAATTATCAATTTATGCATATTGGAGCAGTCCAAGTAGGCATAAAACTTCTTGCCCAAGAAGGTATAAACTGTTCAGTCCTATGTGTCTTACAAGACAATAGACTAACAGATTTTCAAGCTAGTCTGTTGGGAACCTTTAAGGCATCTTTATGCAATCAAGTGGCTTATTTCAACTGCTTCCCAAATTTCTCAACCAGCTTGAAAGATGCAGCTCACTGTCTAAGACTGAGAGTCAAGACAGATGACATATCAATGAAAAAAGATATGCAAGAACTGGCTATAGTATACAAAATATACTATAAATTGATGAGCACCATAGTACAACCAAAAACCAGGATATCAAATATCCCAGGTCTCACTACTGGTTTCCACACTAGCCAGAAGAATCATTCACAACAGATCCATAAGGTTACTTGGAATGAAGTAACATTTCCTATTGAATGGAAATTGTCTGGTCTGAAAAAAAACAGCAGAAAATGCCAAAGCGGCAATATATGAAAGTAGAAAGACTGGAGATATCAGTCTAAAATTCGATGATCATAGAAAAAGTGACGTCTATCCTGAAAATATCAGGATAAACAACAATCTTCTCATAAGAAGCTACAGCACTAGAGAAGCTGGTGTTAGTGGTACAAAATACTCTGAAGAACCATCAGAGTCCATCATTGAAGAAGAATTAGAAGCTGATCTGAACAGACCAGTAAATATGCTTAGAGCACAAAAGCTCTATGACCTCTATGATGAAGCAGAATCTTGTGAAGATCCTGAACGGTTAGAAAAACTAATTGAAGAAATGAAAATTTTCAAACCAGGAAAGGAAAGAAAACTCCTTCCCTATCAGGATATTGAAATGGAAGAAGGAGAAAACTCCAAAACAGTCATCATAAGAGAAAAGGAAAAAATAAAACTCCCTTTACAGAAAGCCCCTACGGGTAAAAATGGAGAAAGAAATTCTCAAAGATTTGTCCCAGAGGACAATATACCCAAAATACCAATTTCCACTCATGGTATCTGGCTGAATCTAGACAAAGCTCAAGATAAGAGAAAAACTCTTGACCAATGGGTTGATAGCCTAATGATGGCTTCTGCTCTAACCCTTGGAAAATTTGAAGCACCAGATCTTCAGGTGTACTATGAAACTACTCTCACTGGAGTAGCAAAAAAGTATTACTTCTCTTTTAAAGAGATTGCTAGACAGAAAGACTGGCTTGAAGAAATCAAAAATTCAAAATCTCCGTATGATTTTGCAGTACCCCTGTATGATCAGTTCTGTGAAGATCTCTCAAATTTGAGTGAGAAGGCTAAAGAAACAACCAAATCAAATATCTATGCTCTCAAAATCTGTGACATGAGATATTTTGAAGAATACTTGAATGAATTTCAAGAATATTACTGCTCAATCGGTGAACTAGAGAATACTGATCTAGTCAACCTATTGCACAGGAAACTCCCTGAACCATGCAGAACAACTGTGAGAGAAAGCATAGCTGAAAAACCAATTGAAAGATTTTCAGTTGGAGGAATTGCCGACAGAATTAGGCAATTACTAAAAGAGCAATGCAAAGCCAATCTCAGAGCAAAGATGGCTAAGAAACAGCTCAAAAGAATTGAAAATTTCTGTTATGGAATACTGGATATGCCAACCAACTGGGGATGTCATGAATCCAAGTTCCACAGAAAAAGAAAAGAAAAATATTACTTGAAAAAATTCAAAAGGAGTAATAAGAAAAAAGATTGGAAATTCAAGAAAAGTTCCAATTACAAGAAACAACATGATGAAGATCCTAAAAAGAAATTCTTCAAGAAAAAGAAGAATCACTGAGTCAATCCTCAGACTACTCAACCAGGCAAGAAAGCTTGCAGATGCTGGTTATGTAAAGCTGAAGGGCACTATGCCACTGAATGCCCGAAAAAGGGTAAAAGATCTACTAACGCTCTATTTGAAGAATAAGAGCCTATAGTAGAAATAACTAATATGAAGGGCTACGAAATAGCCTATTCTGATGATGAAGAAGACGACAGGTCAGTCTACTCTGCCTGGTCTGAAGAAGAATCATCTGATTCTGAAATAGATTCTGAAGTAGAGTACTTGGAATCAAGACAGATGAATGTTCTACATGTCAAAAACTGGGAAGAAAGCAAGACGGAGGCAATAACGTCTTCTTATCAGGTGAACCCTGGTACATTCGTTTGTGACTACTGCTTATGTCACGAAAAGAATGGACTTCCTATGTTCTGTGAAAGGTCTAAAAAGACATATCACAAAGAATGCTTCATAGCATAAGCAAGAAGAAAGACCAAAAATGGCCTTGTCAGCCAATTGGTAGAACAAGAGTATGAAGAATATTTCTCTAAGAAAAAAGAGAAAGAATTAGAAACCAAGTTCCAAGAAATTATGGAATCATCTTCCTCAAAAGAAAAGGAAGAAAACATCGAGGAAGAAAAACTCAATGCAACCATTGAACTGGTTGAAATGCCAGGAAATATTCCAGAAGAATGTAAACCATTCACACCTCAAGAACAAGCTCAAGAAAATGAGCTACAACAATCGAAAGTCGTCTCTACTAGTAGATACAGCAACTACATAGAAATTGGACTCAAATTCCCTGATCATAAAAAATATCATCTACATGCATTTGTAGACAATGGATCAGGATTTATAATTGCAAAGAGATTTGCAATTCCAGAAGAACTCTGGAAAGAAGATAACAAAAGAACAGCTATCGGTGTTACGTTCGATGGAAGCCATCTTACAATGAATAAAGTAGCAAAAAATGTTCATATCACCATTGGTGGAGGAACATTTATCATCCACAATGTTTGGCAATCTGAAGGCCAAGGATCAAATTTCTTGTTGGGAAATGATTTTATTCTCCAACAGAGATTCATCCAGGATGAAGAAGCAATATGCTTCAGAAAAGGAGAAAGGGTGTACTGGGCAGACCGGCTTACACAAGCAAAAAGTGTATTAGGTCCAAATTTTACTACCCAATATCAGAGATCGCAATAAAATAGTGGTGATCTTACCTCCCCCTACAAACCCAAATTTGAAACCATCCTCCAAATTAAACAACAAGAAGAACTACTTGTTGAAGAATCATCTTCTGAAGATGAAGAAAAAGAAACAACTAGCACAGATGAAGAAGCTAGTTTCATCCACGAGCATAACCTCAAGCACTTTCAGAATAAGCTTGAGTCTCAGAAAATTCCCACTCTTGATAAAATCAAGAAACTACTCGAGCAGAACATCGATGTAGACCCTCAGAAGTTTTGGGAAAAAGACCCAGTGGTCTGTGAATTGAGATTACATGATATGAATGCTATCTGTCATGTCAAAACTATTCCTCAGTACAAAGAGGAAGATCAAAAAGAATTCAGAAAAGATATTGAAGATCTCCTGAACAAGAGACTAATTCAACCTTCCACTAGCCCTCATCATGCTCCAGCATTCTATGTGAGAAATCATTTAGAAAACCTCAGAGGAAAAGCTAGAATGGTGATTGACTACAGAGACGTCAACAAGAAGACTGTCAAAGACGGTTATCAAATTGCTTAAGTAAGAGTACTGATCAACCAGCTCAGAGGAGCTAAAGTCTTTTCAAAATTCGATGCAAAGTCGGGTTTTTGGCAGGTCAAAATGCATCCCGAGAGTGTTCCTCTCACTGCATTCGGAACGCCACAAGGCCATTACAAATGGTTAGTAATGCTTTTTGGTCTAAAACAAGCCCCCTCAATCTTCCAAAGAAAGATGGACAACATCTTCAAGCATGTGGCTGAATTCTGTGTCGTCTATATTGATGACATCCTTGTCTTCTCCAAAACCAGAGAAGAACACATGAAACACCTCCACGAGGTTGTAAAGCTGATAGTTCAGCATGGAATTATCCTAGGAGAAAAGAAAGTCTTCTTTATCCTCGATGAAGTTGATTTCCTAGGAATAAATATCAAGAATGGAGTCATAAAATTCCAACCTCACATCCTTGAGAAAATCTGTTAGTTCCCAGATATAATTCCTGATGCTAAGAGTCTAGAGAGATTCTTAGGAGTCATAAATTATGGGAGAGATTTCATTCCCAAAATCTCAGGACTAACAGCAATGTTATCTCCCAAAACAAGTTCCAAAAGAAAATGGAACTTCACTGCAAATGATGAGAAAATTGTGAAGCAGATAAAAACGCTCTGCAAGAATCTCCCTCCTCTACAACAACCAGAGGAAAATGATGAAATTATCCTCCAAACAGATGCGAGTGATTGCTCTCAACCAGAGGAAAGTATCATCTACGCCCGGAACTAACATTGAAAAGATCTATAAATTTTGTAGCGGCAAGTTCAGCCCTGCAGAACTGAATTATCCCACAGGGGAAAAAGAAATTTTGGCTGTCAAGAAAATGATTTTAAACTCTCCAGCTTTTCTTGGCAAACCCTTTACTGTACGCACCGATTGTGCTAGAGTAAAGAATTTCAAAAATTTTAAACTTGATAAAGCTACTGATAGAGGAAGATTAGCCAATTGGCAATTGTTTCTTAACCAATATGATTATATTGTTGAATTAATTACAGGAAACAAGAACTATCTTCCAGACGCCTTAACCAGAGAAATGGCAATGTTCAGCCGAAAAGACGACGACGAAGGTCGCAACCCCAGAAGCAGAAGATCTGGGAAAGAACATGAAACCACTGGGGATCCCAAAGAAAAACTCCTCAAAAGATTCTTGCTAAGTCCAAAAGGACTAGCCACAACTGATCAATCCCAGGGTAAAGGATTGGCTAGCCCGTTTCAAACGGTAGACGGTAAAGGCTCATCAAGACCGTTGACGGCTGTTGCTTTGCCAAAAAGCAAACATACTCCAACTGGAGTAATAAATGTTTTTAACTATGAACTTCAAATGTTTGATACTCCTGTGTTTAGAATTGGCAGGAGACTTGCTTACCACCAGAAGGCAATCTTAGACAACATCTTATTTGCCTTTCAAGAAAGAAATAGTGGCATAATGTTCCCAGCTCTGTTTGCTTTAGCAGAAGAGCTCCATGAAAATGGCAGGCCACTGGTTGAAGAAGTTCATACACAGCAGAGTGCTGATAAAAATAAAAAAAATTCATTTTCTTGAAGATCCAGAAAGTGCTAGAGTTCCTATCATAGCATTAACAGAATCAGATTGGTTCGAGTTCCATAATCTGATAGGAAGTCATAATTCTGAGGCATGTATTCCTCCAACTCTCTTCATTATTGCAGGACCTTATGTTGGAAGATATCTAGTCAATGTTCAGAGTGAACATCCTCAAGAACACAAGCTCTGGCTTGTTGAAAATGGTTTTGTCCATAATCTATGGACTAAAACAAATGATGATCTCAAGGGACTGCCCCCTATCATTGTCAACACAGTCAAAAATGTCAGAAAAAATGACTGTATGCTGAGACTGAAGTTCAGATCTACTCCACCAAAATGGATAAAGAAGACAAATGGTGAAGTTGAATACATTTCTCCATATCATTATGTAAGAATTATTCAAAGGAGGTATCTTCAACTCGCATGTGTTGGATACAATGGCCAGCCTAATTCAAGCATTCCATGGATGAAGGCCATGTCTCTGGAATATATCAAAAAGATCATCTCTGAAGATACAAAAAATATGTTCCTGGCAGCAGGAGAAAAAATAATTATCATTGCTTACGATCATCCTGACGTTGTCAACAGTGACCTTTTCTTATCCCTAACAAGAAAAGAGATAGACTCGACACTGGCATGCTTACAGTGGGTTGAAAAGCTTGAAACAGACAACCACTACAAGATGTATGTTGATATAGATGTCGAAGACAATGCAACAACTGCTCGTATAGCCCAGGCAGATAACAACTCATTTGTCCTAGGTCACAATTCAGAAACAGACGAGAACATGTGAAGCAGCAGGTGTAGAAAACACCGAAAGTACTTTTGAACTTTTCCCAAAAGTTGCTTTTGCTTTTCAAAAAGACAGGTGAAAAATATTTCACCTAAAGGAATCTGCTTTTCCCCATCAGACCTCCACCAGCGGGAGTACTCAAGAAAGCAGAAAATCACGGAGTTGTTCTGTACATTTCTTTGTTTTGAATTCCGGTTTGGAGTCCGCTCCCTATATAAGGAGCTTTAGGTTTCAGTTGTAAGGCATTCGAAAAACTTCCATATCAGTTCTACATCAGAAAATTAGGAAGAATCATATTCTCTCAAGAAGTAAGAAAGCCATAGTAGCAGTGTGCTCTTTCCTTCCTGTCTAAGTGTGAAGTGTGCTTTCATTATAAGTAAGTATCTGTAATCATTCTTATGGATAGCTAAACAGCTTTTTAGCTGTTTACCTAATAATGAGGCTCTGAATTTTTAGCCTGTAATTATGTTTAAATAAATAATTTCAGTGTGTTCACCCACTTCATCAAGTCTTTAAAAGTTTATGTTGTTATACTACATCTGTTTTATGTTCAGCCTTTATCATGTACTACCTTTAAGTTCAGATTTTCAGTTTCTTAAGAAAATTTGCCTCAGCTTAGGATAGAAACAAGTAGCAGTGATTCCGCCTGTTAAAGTAACCGTTAGGTGAAAAACTTGGGCATGTTGAAGGCTAGTTTTGTTTTTCTCAAAAGTTTGAACAAGTTTTTCTAAGAAAAAGTAAGTTTTGGACCCAAAAGTCAGCAAAGGATATACTAGGCACTACTTTAGAAATGACTGCCCTTATGAGTATTTTCCCCTAAAGTTTGTGTAAATGAGCAAAATACAAGGGTGATGGATTGATTGGGCAAAATACCATGAGATTTTGGGCAAACGGACACAACCCCAATTTATTAAGGTTATTTCTTCTCTTCAAAAGTGGA
>LYNE01000914.1:15219-26419 GCA_001662545.1 Rosa x damascena
TTTTTGAGTTCTTGTATTTCAGTTGTGATCTTTTAGTCTATTCATCACAACTTGTTTGTAATGACAGAATTTATTATCAATAAATTTTTTAGGTATTTCCAGTTATGGTTTTGCTGCAGCTTCATGTTTTATTTTGGAAATTATCATCTTGTTTTTGAATATCATACTTGCTATCAGATGGCTTAAATCAAGTATAGCATGATGTTATGGTTCAAGCAATAATTTTAAGCCATCAATGTACATAATATTTGCTTGAGTTTCTGGTTTAAGAAACATGAAGTAGGACCTGGTATATGCCTCCTTGTTGATACACATTAGCATATATCGTATCACTTCTGGTTTGACATATGTGGATTGCAGGAGCTTGTGGTTGTGGTTTTGAAACTCTGCATTTTTGTTAAAATGTATACTGTTTCTTGCTCTGCATAAGTGACTGTGATCTGACCATGTTGGAATGGATTTTTGGTTTGTTTTGTTGTCTGGCGCGCACTACAGTAAGTTGAGTAGTTTTCTGACATTTTCTGGTGCAAATTATCAAGCTTAATATGTGTTAGTCCAAGGGGGAGATTGTTAGAATCATTATGGACTTGCCACACATTAACATAAAGTGAATTGATAATTAGCTTAATGTCGAAACTAGTTCAACATGGACACAAACTATATTTCAATAATTGCAGCTTGATGAAAGAGTGTATTAATTCATTAAAGTTAATAATCCTATTCTTAGTCTGCAAGAAAGACTACAATGAAGTGTTACATTAAGAATCTAACTAGGAAACCTAATCCTATATGGAATGCTTTAATGGGAAGCTTCTTGAGGTTTAAGTTTCCTATATATATGGATGAATTGGTCCCTGTTGCCACCACGTTAATTGCATTAGTTCTGTCCATTGAGAAGCAAGTTGGTAAGCAACATAAGGCTATATTCTAGTGATTGAGTTTTGCAGCTGCAGAAGATGGAATCCATGCCTGTAATTGCTGAAGGTAAGTTTTTGGTCTTGTTGTCGAGTTGATTTGCATATGTTGTGAGCATGAAATATGGTTTTACAGCGCGACTATAGTTAGACTCCAGAATAGACTTGGTTCCCACGGGTCTAGCATTATAGTTCTTCACAAGGATCTTGTCGTGCTTCTCAGCTACGTTCATGGCACCAATAAGCTCATGAAACCTTGTGATACATCTTGCATTCACATTAATTCGATAATTCTTAGAAATCATCAGGGCAGAGATGGGGAAGGTAGAGAGAGTCTTCTCTATCAACATCGTATCAGTAATGGTTTTTCTATAAAACTCCATCAAGGATTTGATACGAAGAGCTTCCGAGTTATAGTCAAGTACAGACTTAAAATCACAAAAGCGGAGGCTATGCTATTTCACTTCTAAATCAGGAAGCAAGGAGTCACGAATGTTGCCAAATCGCTGCTCAAGTTCCACCCATAGTTTTCTAGGGTCCTTCTCATTGAGGTATTCACTTTGGAGCGCGCCATTCATCTGCCTTGTCATGAGGATTATGGCTTTAGCTTGATTCGCTTCAAAAGCGATAGCTTGCTCAATAGTAAGCATGTTCTGACTAGGCTCTTGGATGGTTTCCAAAAGTCCATCAGCCTTAAGATGTTGGCTCACATTGCAGACCCACATGTGGTATCCTGCGCCTGTTGTCTCCAGTGGAACAAAGTTCAACTTGTTCAGGTTGCTCATCCTAAAAAGCAACACAAGATTATGGTTAGTTTCAGAGCGAAGAAGACTACCACGAAAACAATAAAATTTCTGAGCGTAGTCGCTTCCAAGAAATTAGGGATTTCTGAGCGTAGTCGCTTCCAAAAAAATCTGATTCCAAGAGGGGTTTGGATTAGATCAAAACAAAGATGTATGTAGTCAATCGTTTTCTTCTCAACAAAACTCTAAGTTTGGAGGACTCTACAAGCTCCAAGCTTGGAGCGAGCACGAACCCCCACAGTTCGGCTTTTGGTCTCCACTATGAAGAAGAAAGGGGGGGGGGGGGTAGAAGAAGGGAGGTTGCAAGTCCCCGAGAAAAAGAAGAGAAAAGAATGAAAAACTTCAATAAACAGGAACTTTTAGAAAATTTACCTTGAAAAGTTGCCTGAAATCTTGACCGGAAAAGTTGTTGAAAATGGCTGGAAAAAGGTCACCGGAGGTCGCCGGAAAAGTGGTAGGAAACAGGTGGTCGGCGGTGGTGGCAGGAGCTAGGCTGGGCTGTGTGGGGCTGCTACAGGGGCTATGCAGGAGCTATGTGGAGGCTGTGCAGGGCTCGTGCAGGGGTTGTCGGCAGATGCTGCAGGGGGTGTTGGCAGTTGTCGGCAGCAGGCGCTCAATGGCTCAATAGGTGTCGGTAGCAAGTGCAGGGGCGCGTGCAGGGGCAGGCGAGGGTGTGCATGGGCTATGCTCCGATGTCGGCAGGTGCTAGGCATGCGTGCGCAGGGCTCTCAGCAGCTACTCAGCAGGACTTGGCAAGGGCTCGGCAGGTCTGCGGAGGGCAGGCACAAGGTAGGCACAGGGCAAGCACAAGGCAGTGGCCGATTCAGATTTTCCGACGGTCAGTTCAGGTGGATTCCGGCCGGTTTCGGTGGTTCCGCCACCAGTTCTGGGCTCCTTGAGGCTAGGGCTTCGATATGTGGGGCGGTGGATGTTGGGATTTGAGGGCTACGAAATTAGGGATTTAGGGTTAGGGCTTTGTGCTCTCATTGATAATAGGGGTCTCTTATATAGAGGATTACAATGTGTATAATCTGAATTGTACAAGGAAATGTAATCATATATTGAATAGGAATCTCTAAGATTCTCCGAGATTATCTAATTAAACTCTATTACCACTAGGTTAAGTAACCTAGAGTTATAACTTACCAGCTCCAGAAAACCCGGAGCACCCAAAAAAACCTAGGTTTTGAGAATTTGCTCGTCCGGCGGCGCTCGAAATTGGTGAGGGTTTGTCTTGCCGCTAATGGGCCGCTGCCGGACGGGACTTGCTATTTGCCCGGGGAGGTCGTGGGAGAGGCATTGAAACTCAAGGATCTAGACGGGTGGCGAGGTCCAGACGAGATCTCTGGGTGTGGTTGTGTTGTGCACGGTTGGCGGGCTTCGGACTGAGCTCTGTAGATCAATGGCGACCGGGTTTCTGATGGGGAGCGGCGGCGTGGCTCTGAGGAGCTGTGCAACAGTGAAGATCTGGAGGATCTGGGCGGCATCTTCTGACTCTGGAGTGGTGCGTCGTTTTCTGCTGGGTCGTGTCGGCGAAGTGGGCCATGTCGGTGGTGTGTCGTTTTGCTGGGTTGTGTCGGCGAGGCTGGTTGGGGCGTGGTCGACGCGGCGTAGATATGGCGGATTGGTGGTGGCACGGGGTTGTACGGGCAAACGCATGCGGCTGATGACTTTTGGGCCTTGCTCCAAATCCTCCTGGGCCTTAGGGTTGGGCTTTCTCCTTTTGAGCTTCCCAGTGGGCCTCTAATTTGGACTAGGGATTTGCCTTTGGCCCAATTCTATGTTAGATAGATTTTTCTTTCTAAGTTATACCCTATTTTTTTAGGGACCTATGCACTTTTGTTTTGTTTTTGTGCCTATTTACTATGTATGTTCATAGTTCATAGGCTCACTGAATATGTGAGCGCTGGTTGTCTAATGGGTGGTGCTAGCATACCACGTCCTAAACTTGTCATAGAGTTGGCAAGGGAAGGTATGTATCCGTGCCATTCTGGCTTGAGATGAATGAATGATTTGATTAAAAAAAAAAAAAAAAAGTAATCTAGAGTTTGGGCTAGACACAAAATAGAGATTTACTTGAGTAGTTATTTGTTTATTCAATTCGCTTCTAGACCAAGAGGTGAAGGAGTTTTAGCTCTAAGGACTAATCCGCTAGGGGTCCGAACAACCAACATGACATTACAGCCCCTCCGACCTAGCCACATTTATAATTTAACAATTACACTAAGCGAACTTACCATTCAAACGAAGGACTTGAGAGTTTCACATCTTGAACATTCTTGTGTGGGGACTGAATGCATCTACTAAACCACTTGCCAAGATTAAGGAGGATCCGAATTAAGTAAACATTATTAGAATTCGATCATTCTAGTGTTAAAAAAAAAAAAAAATTGCAAGTATTTTATTTATTTTTTGACAAGAGAAACTAATGTTGAAAGGCCCAGGCTCCCCAGGCTCTCACCTTTCTTTCGACACCCAGATGTTGAAGTAGAAGCCGCTTTCTTACTTGGTTTTAAACACTGGCTCAGACTCGTGGAAGCTAAAGATGATGCGGAGAACTGCCTCTTCTTGTTATTGCAACAACACTAGAGGTATGCCTCGTCTTCAGTCTACTTTTGTTTCCTTCAACCATTACTCCTCTGCACTTTTTCATTCCCAAGCTTCAAAGCCTAGGAACACCCAGATTGTAAGAGACCCACCCAAAGTCACTAGTCTCCAGGATGGTTTAAGCTTGTTCAATACTATGCTTCAAATGCGTCCTCTGCCTTCTATTGTCTGTTTCAATAAAATCTTGGGTCAAATTGCTCAATTGAAACATCATTCGGCACCCATCTCTTTGTTTCACCAAATGTGTCTGCTGCGAGTTGTTCCTGATGTTTATAACTCGCAGCAACATGGCCAGTGGAAAGAAGCTACAAGATTGTTGAATGAGATGGTCAGTAAAGATATCTTCCCGAATTTATTAACCTTCACTATCCTGGTCGATACACTTTGTAAGGAGGGGATGGTTGTGGAAGCACAAAGTGTGCTTGAAATGATGATTCAAAGAGGTATCAAACCTGATACAGTCACCTACAGTTCACTTATGGATGGCTACTGTCTACGAGGAGAAATGCAGAAAGCTAAAGAGGTTTTTGATCTTATGATTAGCAAAGGCTCCGGTGTTGATGTTCATAGTTATAACATACTGATGAATGGATATTGTAAGCATACACTGATAGATGATGCCACCAGGGTTTTTCAGGAAATGTCTGATAGTGGACTGCTTCCAAATACCATTACATATACTGCTCTTATGGATGGTTTTTGCAAAGTCGGAAGAATACAAGATGCACAAAAATTGTTCAGTAAGATGCAAGCTTGTGGCCAACTTCCAAATATTCAAACTTATGCTGTTTTGCTGGATGGCCTGTGTAAAAATGAACAACTTGCAATGGCATTGGAGTTGTTTAGAGAGATGGAATGCATGAAGCTGGATTTGGATATAGTAATTTACAGTATTCTTATTGAAGGTTTGTGTATAGCTGGAAAAATTGCATCTGCAAGGGACCATTTTTATGGTTTATCATCAAAAGGACTTGAACCTGATGCAAGGACGTACAATATAATGATCAAGGGACTTTGTGACGGAGGCTTAATAAATGAAGCGGAAAAGTTGCTTAGACAAATGGAAGATAAATGCCATTCTCCAAATGATTGCACATATAACACAATTATCCGAGGGTTTCTCAACAATGACGAGACAGTAAAGGAAGTGGGACTTGTTCACGAAATGATGGACAGGGGTTTCTCTGCAGATGCATGGACAATGGATTTAATCATTGGTTTATTGTCTAAAGATAAAGTAGATCCTGCTTTGTTGTCATTGATAGAAAAGTAAGTAATATGAGGTTAGTTTCCGTATTTGAAGCTTATCCTTTACCTATTACAGTGAAGCTCAACTGCTGGAATCTTTGGCAATGTAGTTAACTTTATTGTATTTATGTATATCAATCCATCATGTGAAACGACAATTTCAGTTTGCATGGAAAGGGATAGGATGATTGATGTTTGAGGGATCTTGAGATGGGTAGGTAGAATATTTGAGGGAGAGAGTTTGATTTTGAGCATCGCTTTGTGCATTGCTTTCTTACACATTTATGGAAAATTCTTTTGGAGCCACTTTAATGATTGGAGTGCTGCTCTGCTCTTTTTCTTTGGTTACATGGAGGTCATATACAAGACCTAAAACTGGCAAGAGAAAAGAGTCAAGTTAAATGTTGATGGTGCCAGGAATAGAAGTGGGCAGATTGGTGCAGGAAGAGTTATTGGTGACTCTAGGGGCTCATGGATTTCAGGTTTTGTTGCTAATAAAGGAAGGGGTTCTGTATTGAAAGCTGAAATATGGGGTTTATTACTTGAGCTGAAGATAGATGGCTATTGATAACCATTGCAACCGACTGATGGTTGAATGTGATTCTGCTATTTTGGTGGAAATGGTGAACAATGGCATTGATGATTTACATCCTTTGAAATCTATGATTGATAGATGCAGTTTTATTCAAGGTAACTTCGCTGTATGTGAAATCAAGCATGTGTTCAGAGAAGTGAATATGGTTGCTGACATTCTCTCCAAAGGCCAGTTGGAATTCTGACTTTGGAGTTCCATCTCTGCTGCAGCTTCCTCCACTTGCCATTGGCGTTTTATTGGATGACTTATGTGACACTCCTAGATTTAGAGATGTACCTATGACTACCTGAGGTCGTTGTTTTCTTTTCTTCTGGGCCTTTTGGCCCCCATATACCCAAAAAAAGAAAAGAGTCAAGTTACAGACCTTGCATCAGCAGTACAGTTGCATTATGAGATTCACCAAGAGGATGGGACTCAATGTCACTATGCAGAACAAGGTTTACCAGGATTGATGAGTACAGTTCAGTCTCCAATTTGGTAATATTGCAATTCAAAGCCATTCTGAGACCAAGTAATAAGGCCCAACCCTCAGCATCTAACAATTGGCCAAATACCTAAATTTTCTTGGAAACCACTGAGCCAGTCTCCATTGTAGTCTCTCAGAACCCCCAGCAGCAATGTGGCAAGTAGAATTATATTGAACACCATCAACATTTAGCTTAGCAGTTCCAATAGGAGGCTTCTTCCAAGACAATAATATTCAGATAATACTCACTTGTAAGTTGTAACATTGGCAGTAATGCTGCTCTGCTTTAGTTATATCTCTTTGTGATTTATTATTTATTTTTTTATTTTTATCTTCTTTTACTGTAAATTATTCTCTTGTTCTCTTATCTTTGATTTTAATAAATTATGATTATTTTAATTTTTGTGTTTCTGTTGTTAATAGCTTATTTTTGGTTGTTAAAGATCAGAGGACTCCTTGTCCAAGTGAATACCTTTCAATTTTCTCTCCTGTTCCATCGCCCTTTATACCATTTTCCGACCATCAACTCTCTTTTCTGATAAGATCGTGAATAGTGGTTTTAGTTCAAAGAGCACAATATTTTAATTTGGTGCTCAGCTGGGGACAAATGAAAGTTGGGGTACCGAATTGAGATATGGGTCAAAATTCAGGAACTACAGTTGAAATTAAATCCCTCAATTGTTGTTTTGGCCTCGTATTTGGTGGATTTGTTTGATCTCAGTTTACTAGGAAATGTAAAATTAGTTGAATATCTTCTTGTATTGTAGTTTTCAAATATCATCGCCTCATTGTGCCTTTATGTTACTATTAGTTCTGTTTCCCACATTGGAAAATGTAAACCTTGCAAATATGTTTATATGGGTTTTGGGCTTCTCCCGCCCAACCATTGCCAATTTCGGTTATGATGCTCAGATTCATCAAGTCCCTTGCTTTAGTTGCTTATATAAGCATCCTCTAGTTAACTTTGTATTAAAAGTCTAAACTGCTATCATATTGTATTTCATGTGCCATTTATTGCATAACTAGTTGATTGTTTTTTCAAGAGTTATCATTCTTATTGTAAAGTGCTCATTTTTCTTAATTTTAGGCCATATTGTCTGTCTATTACTACAGCTATTGTTTATCAATTTAAATTAGTTTATAACCATTTCTCCAGGAAATGTGCTGTATTGACAGACTAAAGTTAGAAGTTTAAAAATACAACTCAAGGTTTTTCTCCACCAGTAGTGGCTATCATGAGTTCTTCCTACGGCTGAGATTTCATGTCATTTGCAAGTTATTACTTGTATATTTTGTATACATGACTATTTCTTTCTGTAGCAGAGTATACTTTCCTGAATTGGTTAACTGAGTATCTAACTATCAGTAGTGTTCACCTGGTCAGTTGCTGATCAAAGAATTTATGCTCAATAACCCTTAGATTTACATCCAAGGGTGGAAAACAAAACACCTCAACTTAATAATAATTCTCTCTGCCATTGGATTTACATCCAAGGGTGGTTGAGCATTATTTTCTTGGTCAATAACTGACCAGGTGATCATTTTCGATCTAACTATATCATATGTATCATTTTATGCTAATGTTGCAGTAGGAAGTATCTATCTATGTATCTATCTATATATAATTATATACATATACTTCTTTGGAGGACAGTAGCTTCCTTTGGTTTATAAATTTCTCTGCGGCATTTCTCTCACCTTTGCAATCTTGTGCGTTTTCCCTTCTTGTGTTAGTCAAATGACATGAATACGTTAAATGAGGTTCAGAAGAATGCCATTAAGGATATTGCGGATTTGGGATTGGTCAAACTTCAGCAAGTGATCATTTTTCATTATTTCATTATTCATGGTATGAAAGAGAGTTTCTTTTTTACAATGTTTCGTTTTGAAGAAATTTAGTCTATTTCCTGTTAGGATAGTGCTGATTTCTCAATTTTTAGCCTCTAATTCTTAAGCCTGAAGGATTAATGTAATCAGTGTAGTTTTTATTTTTTTTTAATTTTTTTTTTTATCAGTGTTCTCCTTGGATGTTTAACTGAAAAGAAATTTTGCATGTGGTTATTTTTATTGGAAATTTCACCCCAAAAATTTCTACATATGATTCTGTACAAATTTTTTTAGTTTTTCTTTACTTGGACCTGTGCTTTTGTGCCTTCCTTTAGTATCTGTTATTTTGAGTTGTATGAAAGGACCAATAAAAAGGGTTATGTGCTAGCGTAGGGTAGCTCGTGTGTTAATTGAATGAGTTTCAGCAAGAAAGTGTAGCCAACTGATGCAGCAGAGTTGGGGAGATTATGAATAGGGTGAGTTGGGGAGTGTTGAGAGACTAAGAAAGCAGAATGATTTTAGAAGAAACAGAGGGTTCTTAGCTGTAGAATACAGAAATAGAACGAGGGAGGTAAGGGGATAGAGACCAAGGCACGAAGCCTTCAATAAAACTCAATTTTATTCATTCCAATCTGATTTGGCTTACAATAGATAACCATATTTACAGGCTTCAAACACAACCCTTATACTCCTAGCACACCAAAAGACTACTAAAGACTTATTAACGACACACAAGACCCTTGAGTACTCACCCTAGGATTTTAATAGACTCTTAAAAGCACTAAGCTCATTATTCTGCATAAAACTGAAAATTAACCTGGCAAGACCTTTAGACTACCATGGAGACTTTCCTTTGGACCAAAATGGGGTGGGCTTAGTCTTGGGCTTCCAAAGCGGATATTTCTTTTCTAACTAAGTCATTGCTGCTGCATTACCAACTAATGCGATAGCAACTCTTGTTATAATATTACAGACATATGAAACTATCGCCCTTTGAAACCTATTCTTAATTAGTTCTCAGCCTAGTGATACTAGTCTTATCTCATTTTCTAATGGCTGAAAATTTGACAAAAGCAGCAACTGAAGTCACTAGAATGCACTAATCAAGTAAAATGGCTATTCAGATGACTCTGATGGTTCAGGAAAGTTTAGTGGCTGAGAAACGTTTTCTGATAAATGTCTTTGTGGAAGTAGGAAGAGATTCGAATGTTTAAAATCAACAACCTGATAGTTGATTCGAAGGTTCAAGTGGTGTTTACTGTGACATAGTGATTGTACATTTCCAAGCACAATCGGGGTGATGTTGGTTGTGTTATAACGCACCATTTTATTAATGTTAAAAATTGCATCACTGTTTATAGACTTTGTTTATTGGTCTGGTGTTTCATTACAGCTTCAGTAGTCGAAACATATACATTCTATGCTTCTGTTTAAGATTGAAATTGAGATTGAACTTATTATGTAGTGCTACTGATGAAGGTCTTTCTTTTATCACAGCAGTTTCTCTTCTTCAAATGTTGATTTCATGTCAGAGTTGTACTTTATTGAATTACTCCATCCATCTTCGGTTAATTTTTTTCATCTGAATTCAAAAAGGTTTCCTGAGGTATAAATTGCTTCAGACCAAACAAATAGGAGAGGTATAAATGGCTCTTGCTAACCGCCAGCCTCATGCTGATCTGACGTGCAAGAACTTTTGGTGTTCAAAGTTCAGTTGTCCCAGGGAGGCTTATAAACGACAGCGTAATTATGCTGGTTAAGTGCTTGGTTTGGCAATAACGTTTTCATGTTGAAACTAGTTCATTCTAGATTGTAAAACAAGGGTGCTTGGTTGTTTTCATTAAATGTTTTTAGAAAATAAAAGATGCCAAATAAAAGTGCCAAATATAGTTTTTTGTCTACGTTTTGTGAAACTTAGTATTTTGGATAACAGGAAGAACACAAGGGGGAGTGAAATCCATACTCCCCATTTTACAATCCACACTCCATGTTGTTTTTTTTTTGGTAACTTAAATATTGTCTTACTTGTTCAAGTAAATCTAGAATATGTATCTAGCTCAAACTCTAGGTTACTTGCTGTAGTTGTAATAGGGTTTGTATTAGAGATAATCTCGGAGAATTTTCATAGATATCCAATAAATGTACGATTATGTTTCAATATACAACTCTATCTCTATACTTGTAATCCTCTATATAAAGATCGAGGCCCCTATTATCAATGAAAACACGACTCAATTCTCTCCCAATTTCAGTTTTCCTTAAACACGTTATTAGCACGAACCTCTAACCCTAATTTAAGAAGCCAAAACCCTAAATCAGAATACAAAACCTTGAAACCCTAATTGCCTCCGCCACACATTGAGTAGCCTTCAATCCCAGGATCCCAGAATCGATGGCCAACCCACCAGAACCGGCCATAACAGTACCGAACCGTCCTCCGGAAGAAGAAATAGATCCCTGCCCGGTTCACGGCCTTCCAAACCGGCCCCTACCGCCAAATTTGGCCACCAACAGCATCTCGACTCCAGGATCAAGGAATCGGAATCATAATCCCCAGAACTGGCCGTAAAGTTACCGGACTGGCCAGCGGAAGTGACTGCACACCATTGACCCGCCGGAACTCCCAGAATCGATTGCTGCACTTGCACGTCGCCGTCCCCACTTACGTCTAGTCCAGCCCATCGCAAGCATCGGCCCAGTCAGCAGAAAAAGAAAGGAGGACGCGGCCCAGTTAGTAGAA